>JAVIWB010006228.1:0-90421 GCA_031893035.1 Dermolepida albohirtum | reverse complement strand
CTACAGTATCAGAAAAATTAAATTTCTTTATATATTTAATACAAAATGTATTTCGTAATCAAAACTTAGTTAAATGAATTATGAGCTAATGTATTACTATCTCATATATGTATTTGTACTTAATTTTCCATTTGGTAACATAAAAAAATCAGTTTTATTAAATTAGTTTTTTTAACATTTAGAAATCAAATCTAGTCTCACTAGCTTGTTATACTACTCGTACATTTGCGTTAGTAATTTATTCAAGTTGCTTGAAACACGAAATGTGCTAACACTGTAAGGTATTACTATTATGTATTTTATCTGCACCATTATTTAAAATGAACTGCAAAAATTAAATTATTTTATAATTTAAATATATTAGAATGGAAACAAGAATTCCATACTTTGTTTGCTGTATGTTTATATTTGTTTACTTTCGTGGAAAAACATGATATATTTTCAAAAGAACAATATTATTATCTAATATAATTTCACGAAACCCTCATGAATAGTTGATAATTCAAGAATAACTCGACGATGCTGTCTAACGATACAGAAAGTGAACGCGTGGTGTATATTCACCTGACTTTTATCATCATAATGAAAATATTGTGCGATTATTTAAATTCAAAATGTATTATATTGCGAAAGCATAATGATATTCAGGTGGCCGGTTTTCTATTAAAGTGTAAGTAAATTATACAAACCATACATTTTATTTTGGAAGCGAACTTTTTAATAAATTCATCACTCTCACTTGTCCTATTCCAAGCAATATTTTTTAACGTTTAAAGCTTTATTTTCTATTAGTTATATATTAGAACCTTATTTTGTCCTAATCTAGCTCGTAGACTTCCGCGGTCGTTGTCCATAATTGTTTTCATCTTGGTTTCCGGACTGAAGCCACGTGCATTGTGCTTCTGCTGCCGACGTTTCCATTTACATGGACTATCTTCAGGTTTAATCGTTGCTATTGTTTTCATTGCCGTAACGAAACTGGTATATAACTGTTGTAGATGGGTTTATATAAGGATATTGATCACGTGTCAATGGAGTATTATGTTTACGGTTGAGTTGTTTGAAGATACAGGTTTGCCAAACATTGTGTAGGTAACCATTATCTTGGTTTAAGTCATTGAGATATTTCCAGATAATAATCCTTTATTTAATACTATTTTGAAATATCTATTCTGCCCTATTTT
Organism: Dermolepida albohirtum; assembly: GCA_031893035.1. NCBI lineage: Eukaryota > Metazoa > Arthropoda > Insecta > Coleoptera > Scarabaeidae > Dermolepida > Dermolepida albohirtum. The sequence continues at coordinate 89,237 of JAVIWB010006228.1, read as the reverse complement.
TTATATTAAATTTGGTGTTCAGAGTCTTTGTTTTCTACAAGAACACTATCTTATGGAATAAGAAATAATGTTATTACCCAAATACTTTCTACGTTTTCCTACTACTCTATTTAATTGTTTAAATTAAAAAAAAATATCACGAATTTCAATACAACTAAGAAGTATTATCTAGATGAAAAGTATAATATAATAAACAAATCTTACTTGTTTTTCAATTTGGTAATGCTTCAAAATACAATTATAAAAATCCATTTTGATCGAAAGGACGTTTGTTATTTGAATAAAAGTCAAGTTTTTGGTATATTTTGAGGTATGGGAAAAACGGAATCGCTCACTGATTAAGTTCCTATTTTTAAAGAACTAAACCAAGGATGATATCAAAGCCGAGCTGGAGTCTCTCTATGAGAACCAATCTCGGTGAAAAATTTCAATTGCTACCTTAAAATGATGGACATCTAACTTGGCCGAATCAGTATTTTTGATAAATAATGCAGTGAACGTCCAAACGACATACATACAGAAATTACAAAAAAAAATCATGCTATGAGGTTAGGTAACAGTCCAATAAAATTATATGAAGTATAAGAAATTCTACAAATTTCATATAAATTATTAACTTCGCACAAGATGGGTACCGTATTACTGAACAACTGTGGACTACACACTCGAACGAGAGCACATGGCCGGAAAAGTTATGGGTATTATATTTTGGGACTGCAGCGATTCTCTTGCTAAGTATATTAGTCTGGTAAACTAATATCTAGGCAATTTGACTAGGTATTTTAGTAATACTGTTTGTTCCTATAACTTAATTAAACCACTTCCCTTATTTATATGTTAAGAATAATCGTGGAGACGTATTTGTTATCTTAGTTTCGAATCTTAAGGTAATGTATTTTCTATAAAACGATAAATGGATAATGGAATTTTCTTGGATGTTATTTATTACAGTGAAAACTCGACTTCTTTCTTTGAATTAGGAATAGTAGTGGCAAGAAAGATTCTTTGTATTCGATACTTTTTGCAACCATTGCTACTAATTCGTCACATATACAAGCTTTCCAATAATTAGGAATTTCTACAAAAATGCAAAATTTACAAACGCTATGATAAGATTTTGACTTCTTAAGTTTGTATACAGTTCTCGTTTTAAAAAAATTCAGTTAATTTTTCGAACTGTTTAATTAACTTATGTTCACAAATAAATTGACAAGAGCGATGATGATTTCGGTGTCTTAGGTTTTTAATAATAATAATAATTTTTGTGTCCAACAGATAACCAATTAAAGGGCATTTTTTTAAACACAGTGCAAAAAATACAAATAAAATATAAGTAATTAGATAGGTACCACATGGAAAAAGAAAGATTAAATTAAATTTAAATAAACAAAAGAGAGTCAATAAATATTAAGTTTGCATATGAACTACTTATTAAAATCAAAGCTAATAGAATAGATTTCCAAATAGGGCATTAGGTTTGAAATCAAAATCATGAAGCACACTTACATAGACAACTCTATGAGGACAATACTCGGTACTAGTTTCAAAAACAAGGTATTTCAAAAACCTCTTCTGGACTCTCTCAATTTCCAGATATACCAGATAAGTACACATAGTGTAGGTACCAAATAATGGCGGCATATTCAAGTTTGGAAAACACAAATGAATGAAATAACAATCTTAGCGTAGTGGGCTCTGTGAATCTTTAGCAGATGACAAAATTAAGAAAACGTGAAGCGGAATACACATGAAGTGAATATGTTCAGAAAAGCTTAAGTGTGAGTCGAAGTAAACTCCCAAGTCTTTAATTTCGAAATGTTTATCCGAAACAGTTTTAACAACTGAAATAGTAAATATAACAGGACACTTGGAATAGCTACTTTGTATTTGCTAACATTAAGTATTATTTTATTAGACTCACGCCAAATACAAATAATATTCAGACGATGTTGCGAGTTTAGACAATCGGAAGTAAATGTAACTCAAGAAACTATTTTAAATCATCGGCATAAGCTAAAACTTTGCCACCAATTGCGATCCGGATATCATTGATATAAATGCAAAAGAGTAGCAGCCTAAGATTTGATCCCGTGGAACGCCCGATGAAGCAATGAAGCAATTGAAGTTAAAGCTGTGGTAAAAATATAACATGTTCTATTATAAAAGTATTGTTCCAACAGTTTAACTGTTGAGACTAAAAATCCAAAAAGAATAAATTTGAAAATAAGTACACGATGATCAATTTTGTCTAAGGCTTTAGCGAAGTCAGTATATATGTCAACTTGCTGTTGTTTATCCATTGATTTACTGATAAATTGGATTATTTCTACTAATTTGGTGAAAGAAAATCGACTCACCATAAACTCATGCTGCTTTATATAAATATATGGCTGAACGCAAGCATAGATTCCAGAACAAAATAGTTGCCCAAACAGTGCGGCTGGAAAGAAAGAGTCCAGTAGCGCAATTTCCCATGAAAAAATTGGGTATGTCATCATGTTCACAGCAGGAATTCGATTTTGAATTCTTCATTGCCGAAATAAGCCACAAGTAAGTTTTTGGACATTTGTGCATATTCACCACGAGCGATCACATCATAAAAAGCCTTTAATTTTTCTGGCAACGAATACAAAATTACATTTTGTATAGCATTTAGATTAGATAAGATTATTTGACCTGGCCGATCATAAAGTCTTTCAATGTCACCTTTTCAGATTTATTGGAGTTCTTACGTCCTATCTGGAATCTTGTGACTTCTTCCCATATGTCTGTTGAAGCATTTATTTCTATGTAATCTTTATTCTGTTCCACCAGCTTTTGCACTTTGGTATCATAAATTCCAGATGACTTAGCTGATCGGGTGTCTCTCCGTTGGATTCGTTTCCTCTACGGTATCTATTATCTGTAGATATACAATCCCATGGAGAATTTTTGCTCCGCAACTTTAGAACTTCTCAGGTTCTTTTTTCCGTTTTGTTCTTTATTTTTGTCTTTACCTTTATTGTGCTGTTTCTATGACCACTAAAGGAAATAACAATCCCTCGATTAAGGCCTTACTTGATTTAGTAAGGATAAAGGAGGTTGCGGTTGGTACCCTGTGAACATCGTTTGCTACTGCAGTTTTCTGCGAGCATGTAACATTCAGCATATTACTTAACATCTTAGGGTTTAGCTCGGTTTTCTCAGCATATTCACATAACAGTTTTCAGCCCTTTAGGGGTTCTATAGCATTTAGTTTCAACTAAAATAAAATGCACATATCTGGAAAGGAATATTCAATACAGTTCAAACTTAGTAATTTAAAGGCATAAGACAATAAAATGAGCGTCCTCAACATATCTCAATTTTACGTTGCCAAAGTCAATCACCAAAGCCTAGATTAGAAATGTGAACTTCAAATTCTATTTAATAATTTATATTAGTACTAGTAAAATTGTACCAGATATTTCTTCTGTACCAGATGGATATGGAATTCTTACATATACACTAATTTTGTCTGTAAGACAATAAATTACCAACAGATTGTAGGTAAGTAAGGTAACTTAGCATCCTAAAGTTAAAGTAGAGAAAAAAAAACAAAGAAAAGAATTAGTCCGCTATGAAATGCAAAGTTAATAATTAACGTATTTCTATAAGGGTATATAAGATCGTCCCTTTGATAGAATAACCAACAAAATCCTACTAAAATTTCTCAAATACCACGTGCAGTTGTTTTTCTTGCTTTATCAGCCTACATAATTACCCTTCACTATAGGGTCGATAAAACACTTAATCGGCTTATCAAAAATCCAACGAAGTTGATAGAAATGTAATCAATCATTTCCAATATAAGCCAGATTACGAATTCTAAGTTAGGACTATTAAATAGCATAAGAGGAGAAACTTGTATTCACTTAGAAAATTAACTTTAGAAAGCAAGAAAACCAACTGCCATTCTCTTATATTTCACCATTCGTAATTAAAAGAAGTGCATACTAATATCATGGCCAAGTAATTACAACCACTGGGAATAATTTCCAATCAATACAAGGACAATATTCACATGATTTGTTTAATTAAATTTTATTAAACAAAATTGAAGTTTCGATGGAATCTATAATCTATATACTAAAATCGGCTGTGCGTTAAAAGTACCAAAGAGCAAAAGAAATGTACTTATTCGAGTATCATATACAGGTGGAATTTTATGTTTATAACAGTGTTTGTGTGCCATCATCGGCTACTGCTTCTTATGTTGTAAGTGGCACTCGGTATCAACAAGGAAACAATTGGAATAATGTTGTTAAATAAGTCGTTGACCACGGAAAACACATGTCCTGCGATTTGCGAAAAAATGCTGTAGCGTTTCGAAACAAAAGGTCGAGAACGGTCGCTTTTCAGTACAACCTTGCAGAGTAATAAATCGGTGGCATAGAGAAGTGGAGGAAAATCGTGATCAAAAAAAGAACACTATGATAAAGTTGCAAATTAAGATAATGCTCTTTCTCCAATATCCATCGGAAATTTCTACCGGTCGCACAGATAGTCAATTTTGCATTTGTTTAGAGTATTTGAGAGCGTGCATCGAACTTCTGTTCGTATGTCATAATTGGTCATTAATTTGCGCGTTTTGTATTATGAAATGGTGAAAGACGGTTACGGCCAATTAAGAGAGTGCGGTTTAGTGCCACACAATATGTGAAAAGCTGTAATTTACAAAACGTTTATATTTATAACAAAATGTAGAAGCGTGTAATGTGGGTGTTTTAATTAGAAAAATGTTTTCTATATGCAATTTACATCACAAGGTGGTCGTTAGATCGGTCTACTTAGGATTTCCTTCGCCCCTCTACCTTCTTTTCTTCTCCAGGGTCGCCTGTGCGTCATTTAGAAGTTTGCACGTTAGTTTCCGTGGTCCACTAAAGGCATGCGCATCGAATCGGATGTCACTTTAATGACCAATCCTCTAGGTAATTAAGAGGCCTGCGCGTCGAATCACTCATCATTACCAATTTTGTGGTGAACGCCGATACCGACATCACCCTTAATTGCCAGCGTTTCTCTCCCCTCCTCCAATTTCAGCACTGGACCGAAGCATGTTGGTCTGCCAGCGAAGGAACGTTTAACTGAGAGGAGTCCGGCGTTTGGATAAAGCCGATCAGAATAGGTGGTAATAACCTTCTTCTTTTTATTATTGCCATTGTAACACACACTCGGTATGCGTTTTGACTTTCAACTTTGTATACAGTACTGTCGGTCAAGTAAGTGCCTGTTTTCAAGTACTGCTCATTTTGTAACTCTAGCGAAAGCCCTGTGGATGATGCACCGCTATATTTCAGACGTCGGGATGCATAACACGTCACAAGCGTTAATCCTGAATTGATTGAGAACAGAGGATTACTTCATCGCGTCACCGCACCGTTGCATTCAACGTTAACTATTCATGAGCTTTTGACTACTGCATTCCTGTGCTTTCTCACTTCAATAAACTCCTCACCTCGCTTTTTGCGACTTTTCCCCTCTTTCCTAAGTTGAAGAGCCAAATAAACAAAATCCGTTTCAAAGAAGTTTAAGATATCCAAATAATTGCGATAGATATCCTTAAAAAGATAAAACTTCCAAAATTGCTATAGTTGCTATAGCTAGGAGCATTACATTGAATTAGAGGAAACCTTTCGTGAAATCGTCTAAACTTAATTTCATTATATTGTTCAAAAAGAGTTTCATTAAATTACCGCACCTTGTATGTATATATGTATATATGTATATATGTATATATATATATATATATATATATATATATATATTATATATATATATATATATATATATATATATATATATATTGTTATAAATAATGAAAATATTATTTTTAAGTTATTGAGAATCCTAGATCAAAATGCTATTACAAAAATATTTAATACCTCAAGATATTAATTTTACATGAATTCTTTTTGTGTGATGTAAGTTACTTATAATGTTATATATATATGTATGCAATGTAGCTACATTTATTTAATCATTGCCTGTCCTTAGAGGAAGTTATGTTCGCTGAAGAATGAAATTTAACCTACATTTAACTTTTTGTTTAAACGATTATCTACTTCGACGAAAAAACTGAAACATTATATAGACGGCCGCACATTTAATCCAACATCAGGCGTACAATATCACACCTCGCCGAACACTGTCGAAGTATTTGAAGCTGTCTTTTGATATTTCATCAGCTACCAAAATCTGTAGTTTATTTCGTGCGCTCGATTATTTCATGTTATGTCATCTGTTTGACGTCACGGCTGCAATGTTACCCTCGTGCAAGAGGAGAAAAAATATCGAGGTCAGTTGAATTTTTCAAATAATCTACGGAATAAATAAACGTATGAAAGAATTCGACTTCCATTAAGTGTTTTGGTAAATACCGAAGGATATTTGAGCTTTCTAGTAGGCATTTTTATATTTTTATGTATGTATATTCGCGTGTATAGCGTGTTTTTCATATGAATCATTGCTAATGATTATATTCTAGTAGTTTCAAATATCTGAGCAATATTTCAGATATGAATTTTAGTTCCTTTTTATATTCTCCTTGAAAAAATAAACAATACACATTACATAAATCAGATTTTATCTAACTGGCTTAGAAAAGTCAAGATTCCAACACCAGATAAAATTCTCACCTTGTTATTAAAGTACTGTTTATAAAGTAACTTACGTTAACTAAATTTCTACACGATTATTAAATATAAAAACATTTTGAACGTAAAAAGTTAGGAGTACCACTGACTGATTCATACCTTATTATTACTTAAAATCGAAAATAAAGAAGTGGTTTTAAAATTCAAATTTATTTGAACATTCTTTATTTCTATTTCTCCTACATTAAATACTGCATCAGTAAAACTAGTAACAAAATTATACTTACCACTGTAAATACTGTAATATTGTAAATATCTATACGATGTGGGGTAATATCAACAAATTTACCAATAATAATATTTGCTAATTGAAATTTTAGCCACTTCCAAATACTTTCAATCTGCACAGAAACTCTAGTTTCAATAACTTAGCTATCACGAGAAGCTCATTTGAATCCCGTCTCTTGGCATAGGTGGCAAAGCAGCTCTTATTATCTTTAATATTGCTTACGGTCGGAAAATGTTTACGGCGAAGCCTCGTGTTGATAATAGGAAATAATCAAAAATTAGCAAGTACCAGATTGGATGTATAAGGCGCTTACAGTGCAACTGGGACTTGTTTCGGTGCTAGAAAACCTCTTTAACTGGTCCCGTCATGATGCAGTTTCCAAAGAAAACCTATTTATCTGGATTTAGCAATTACATCTGTGTATAGTTTTCATTATCGAAAAATATTTTAGCATCTTCACATTTAATTTGACAGTTCCCGACTTCTTAGATCATAGTGAAGCAGGTACGTACCACTCGGACATTTTGTTTTGTTTCAAACTCAATGTACCTGTACACAATTTAATGATAACCGACATAGCTTGATCAGGTACAACTAAATTTGATTAATCTGATCCGACTCGCTCCGTCCACCCAAATTAACTTAAACCAACTGAACTTAAGTCTTTTACTTGATGGGAATATAAAAATATATACATATATTAATTATAATAATTTTAAAGAAGCAGATGTGTACTATTTATATTAAACTGATAACGGGTATATGTTCCATGATCACGGTGAAGATTCCATCTCCTAATCTCTTCCTGTGCATCCACCATCAAGCAATGGCAGTATGGTGAAGTACACCACTATAACCTTAAAAATAAATACATGAAAATATACAAACATACTAACTCATTACAGGCCTATGTCCAGAAGTAGACAGACCTGGACTAAAGAAGATAAACAAGATGTTAATTTTTTGAAACTAACACGATTTACATAATACAGAAATAATAACGGTGAATAAAGCTTTTATTTTTTTATATACTCTATTGCATGACTCCGCCATAAGCAATACTGTGCCATGAAATTTTGCTCTAAAACACATCATTTTTATATTGCATAATATTTTGTAATAAACACAACCTCTCTTTAGCGTAGAGTTTTAAACATGTTGTACAGTCTTTGCTCATTAAATTACAAGCACTTTAAAAATTTAGGAATCCCGGTCTAGGAAATGCTACCATAAACAAGTAATCGTATATTACTTTTAGGTCGTTTGCGAGAATTTTGTTAGTTAAGATGATTTAAGAGAAGGTTAATCCCAGGTATGTAACACCCTTCGTAAATTATCTTTAGCTTATAGATAAATATTGTACTTTTAAAGCATTTAACCTACTATTTTGAATGATAAGTTGCACGAAAGAAACATGTTTTCCAAGAAACAGTACTGAGACTTGTTTAAATTAATTTAAAAAAACTTTCTCAATTTCACTATCACACGAATTTTGCAGCCAGCAAGGAAAAGCAACAGTTCATCATGATCAACAAATTATAAAATTTCCAAATGAAAATCAACAATTTTACAAAGTAATCCATCGGATTATAAGCGAAAGTATACATATGCATATAACACCGAATAGTTCGAAAACAACTTTCTCAGGCCTAGTTAATATGTAAACACCCCGTAAGAAACTAAATTAAGGTAACGATTGAGAAAAACTTGTTTGATTTAAATTAAACTATTCAAAAATTACTCAGTCGATGACTGGAAAAGTATAAAAGTTATTTTAATAACTTAATATTAAATTCAATTTTTTGATTAAATATACATAACTTGTGTTTAATGATGAATCAAGTATGTTGGACGACTTCTAAATAAACATATAAAGAAATACACTTTTTGTAATACTTTGTTCAATCATTTTAAAAAAGCATTTACTGCCATTGGGACATTAAACAAAAATAATGTTTCGTATACATTTATGCATGACAATTCTCACTGCCATATAGTCTAATATTTTAAAAATACTTAAACAACAAATTTATAGTCATTGGATTAATCTGAAAATTTTTCAAAACTAAATGCTTTAAAAAACATTAGAACATTTTAGAGAATAATGTGTCCTCTAAGGCAGAGATCTTCGAACTTGCACCCACGGGTCAACATCGGTCCGCAAACACCACCAATCCGGCCCACCATACTTTATTTTGAAAACATTAATTTACAATGTACGTAAATCATACAAAATAATAATCGGATATTTTTATTTAACGATCAATTAAGGAACACAATAACTGACATATGTACATAATGGATACTGGTTGGTCATTTCTAACTGCATATACTGATGCTAAATTAGCGTGTAAAGATTTTTATGCTAAAATATATGATTACTTTAATTTAATTGTACCATTCAAACGTATTTATGCATGCGCTTATCTAATATGGTTTACTAAAGAATATATAAATGACCCGAAATTGAGTAACAGTTACCGCTTAAAATATGAGCAAACGCATTTACTTAATTCCTAGAAATGTACAAGTCACTACGGCTGAAAATAAAACGAAATTTCAAAATACTGTACAATAATTACTTAAACATATTACAGGATTCTATAAAATATAATCCTAAGTTATATTTGTACATCATACCCAGCCAAAAAAAATTACGCATTACCCAATTTCCTGAAAAACATGAAAGGTGATCGTGTCATTCAATCACAATCAATTGTCAATGAATTTGTTAACGTTTGCAATCTGTCCACTCATTATCTCTCTCAACGTCTGCTACTGGTACCCAAAATGGTTGCAGTAGTACTGTAATTAATGTACCGCTTATTCGAGAATCAGATGCATTAAAAAAACCTTAAGAATTCCAATACTATGGATAATGATGGTATTACAAATTTTTTGCTTAAAGATTGCGCTAGCGCTCTTGGTGCCCCCTTGTGCCTGCCGGTTATTTAATCTTCCATTTCATTCATGAACTTTTCCAGAATACTGGCAAATTGTCAGAATGTTGCCTGTATATAAAACACTTTATATATATATATATATATATATATATATAAACACTTTATTAATGTGTAGTAGTATTAAATACTACACAAGCTTGCTAAAATTAGTTTCGCACCGTCCTTGTCTTGTTATTTCTATCCTGTTTATCTACTCTTTGTCTACTACAAAGGTAATAAATCTCAGCTTTTTTACTCAACATCTAGAGTTTCGCAATGGCCAAAGCTCGGATCGCTTTTGTTTTCTATTTTTATAAACGACTTCGTTCAAGTTCTCAACTGTCAGAAATTTTCATTTGCAGACGATTGGAAATATTTCAAGCAATAAATAATATCAATGACTGTGCTCATCTTCAAAAACAGTTGGATGTTATTCAGACATGGTGCATCAATAATAGGGTTCGCTTGAACAGAGATGTTCCTCTATTCACTTTAATTATACTTCGAATAACTCCTCTCTTGAGAAATGCCATATTATTAAGGACTTGGATATCACATTTGATTCACAACTATTATTCAACAACCATGTCAATAATAGATCTAATGTTTCATTAAATACATTGAGTTTCATAATTAGAACAACCAAATTCTTTTCATTAATTGACAGACGGCATAGTACCACTCTATTAGACACCACGAGGACAATAAACTCACCTGAAATTTCTTTTTAGCCCACAGGCAAGCAACTAGACTTATAAACTTTTGGTCTGCTACCTCTAAGAACAAATATACTATTTAGATCGCATGTGTATATAACAAGTGAATATTTTAACTATGGAAATAAATTACAGTCTTCTACCAATCTAAATCGGTGCACTTACCACTTTCGTATTCTAAAAGTATATGCGCATTTCTTATGTACTTGTAGGTACATATGTATGTGTGTATATGTAATTATTAAAATCTGATATGGTTATAAATATAAATTTATATTTAGTATATTCAGTTTTCTGAAATAAACTTGCAAAATTACATATGTTATTTGCTACTGTATTGTCCTATAATAGGATTTTATATTTGTGGGCAAATATATATTATTATTATTCATAATTTAATATTGTATAGTGTATCAAAATATTATAAGTTTCATTTAATTAATTGTTAGTGTTGAGGTGAATCTAATATACCTACATCTGGGGCAATTTATGATATTTAATTTTTACATTTATTATTACATTTATATATTTTCAAATTAAATAGTGTTCTTAATCGAAAACGATTAACTTGACCCATGTCGATAACTTACTAGCTCATTGAATGCACTATTGTTACTCAATATACGTTCCTTTTCTTCTCTCATAGTATTTAATTTATATTTATTCAAAAGGCTTTACTTATGAATGTTTATGGTTTTATAATAAACTGATCGAGACTAGGAGGTCCGTCTTTTTATTCTTTTTGTCCCCTGAACGTCTTCGTTATTTTTCCACACCTGAATTAGCAAGCTCAAGCCGGGTGGAATTCTCAAACATTGCAACAAGTAGGTTGGGGAGCGGTAGCAACCCTTACTTGTTTATTTTAGTGTGAATTACCAACTTCTTTTTTCCGTTTCTTTTTTGAATTGGATGACGTCGCAGGACTTAATATGAATGCATAAATCAGGCAGAAGCTGGTTTTCTCCTTGTTATTTTAAAAGTCATTCATATGTTTAGTTAATTTTGTATAAAATAGTAACTTCCATAGCCACTCATTGTTTTCTAACTCAGCCAGAGAACGATTACTTTCGTTCAAGAACACTTTGATTGCTCGGAGTTAAAAAAATCGCGTTAAAACTTTTCCGCAGTTAAACCACCATACTGCAGTATAACATGGTAAGTCATTTTCGCAAATCTCTTCAATAAACTCGCGAAATTGATAATGATTGAGAGCATATAAACTGATATAAGTAACAGCTGACATGACTGGCTTTATAGCTTTTGACATATCCAAGTACTTTCCGTAGAAAAACTGTTGATGGAAGGTGCAATGTACGATCAATGGTTTTGAGTATCATTATTTTATATGGCCTTTGATTCGAGAGAAATGACACCTTTATTTCTTCCACACATGTTTTTGCTACAACAGTAGTGATATACCTCAAGTTTTTCTGTTGAATATTGTTTTTCTGAACAACATTTTCAACTCCTTTAAAAATATCTTCCCCTGTGATCGTGCTGTGAATGTTATGAACGTTAAAAAGCTCTTTCTATATTTTAAAATTTTTATCTATTCCTCGAATAAGAAGTAACACCAATAAATTTTTTGCAATATCATCTACTCTGCGAGCCAGTGTTTGCTGACAAACTAGGTGTCTTTAAATAAACTAAAAGCAACTTTTTCTGGACACATTTCTTCTGCTGCTACAATGATGCAAACGTTTCGGAAACTAGCACGCGTTGCTGCTTCTCGTTTAGTATTTACTTTCATAAACAATATTTGTCGAGATTTTAACCTGGGTTTTAGAGATAATGACGTTTTATATTGTATTCTTTGAGGATTAATATTGTTTCATTGCAAATTTTACACACTGCCTTATTACTTGACTCAATCTTTTTAAATGTTCTATACTCTCTCTTTCGTTTTTTTCCATATTTATACAAATCTACACGAAAGGGATGTAATTTCAAATCAAAATAATGCCAGTTAATACTATTAAGAGTGGGGATTCTGAGTAAGCAAAATTCACTGGATTTGTCTTTAAGACACTTATAATTAAATTAAACGCTCACAATTACACTCACTGTATTTTCACTAGTAAACCATACTCACAAAACACACTAGTCGCATCATATTTTGCTCTTCAGAACGTACATGTCGCTCTGAGTTCGAACTTTATGACTGTCCAACTTTCAGTTTTCTTCCGTATTTATACCTCGAGTCTCGGTGCGTAGAACATATTCGAAAACTCTAAAGTACTCGAATTTTTCAGACAAGACATGCTCGAGCCCTGCTACTCTCTACAAAATGGCGCTGTACTACTGTAGCTTTGCCACGTCCTGCATTGAACTTGCCTTTTTTCCGCAAGATGTCGTTACTATACATTTAGCACGGTCGTAAGTAGTCGTAACAATATGTAATACACATCATGCGCATCGGCTATCTCCGCTGCAACGAAATATTCTTATCACTTTACTGTAAGTACTGACCAAAATTGTGAACGAAGTGAAATCCACTTCACTTGCTGGTTAGTCCCAGTACGAAAATTTTCACGTAATTCAAAACTACAGTATGTTGGAAGAATCAATGACAAATATTAAGGAAATTTGGGAAAACATTGTTGAAGGGCTTTAAGAATTTTTTCAATAAGTTATATTTATTATGTTTTATTAATTTCGCATATGCATATTTTACTATGTTTCCCTAATACATTTACTGTATATGTACATATCTAAAATGTCAATATTTGTATATTCAAGCAAAGAGGTTTATAGAGTTTCTAGTTTCTACGTAACGCCGTAGTTTTGTAATATTTCCATCCACATGTCAGTCGATGATTATTTTACCGATATGAACGTTGTTCATTCAAATTACTAGCGTGGCGATATTACGACTTCAGACCAGAAACATCATTTTTATACCATCGCCGCGCAATATACCAACATAATACGCGATGGCGGATAATTCTCATTATACAAACCGACTGCAGCTAGAGCATTAGTAAAAGACAAATAAAACTGGCATTTTTAAAAGAACGATTTTGGAGATCATTTTTATGCTTTCTCCATACCTGATCGTTCATGCTCCAACTGATTATGCGAGGAAGATCAACACGGTTAAGAAACAGATAATGTACTTAATTATTGGATATCTAAAAAAATAGGTTGACCATATAAACAAGCTTATTATATTAAAATGATAATAACTCATGATAACGTAATAAATTGTCGATAACGTCAATCAATTGTTGAATAAATTCGACTATACACATAAAATAAGGTAATCACTCTATAAATGCTATACTACTTTAATTTTTACTTAAAGTCGGAACATATACTTTGAAATTTGTAAATTACCTACAAAGAATTCCGTATACTGTAGCTAGTAAAAAGTTTGCATTTTTATTTTAAAGAATATTTATAAACATTAAAAATAGTATCTTAGAAATGCATATTTCAAAAACGAAAAGTGCGTTATTCAAGGAATTGTCGGTGCTATTCGAAACACAAAACACGAACACTTATTAACTCTTTGAGGTATAGGAAAATAGAAAGTGCCTCACCTTCTTGATGTGTACATAATAAATATGCATGGTGGGACCTCAAAAAGTTACTTGGAAAAAAGATATGCTTTATCAAACATTATTCATGGATCCATATGGTAGAGAGGTTTTAAGTTACGCCCTATAATTTAATCCTAAGTGACTTTTTATTTATATTTGTATTTTTTTATATAATTCGACTCTTAAAATAAATCCACTAGTAAATTATAGAATAAAATTTTTGTGCAATATAGTTTTTTATTTTCTAAAATTCTATTCTTTAAAGAGTTAAGTAAAGAATTAGACATGTAGAATATTACAAAATGCATCGCACATACTTTAATGTTCAAATCAGTTTCACACGAATGTATTTTCTGTTTTAAGTTTTTCCTAATATTGTATTTTTTGCCTTTTACTTACATGTACAAGAAAGCGTAAAAAGCAGACATAAAAAGTTTGAGACATTTACCTAAAAAACGGAAAACAGGGCATAAGAAAAAAGTTATATTAATAAAAAAGTTTCATAAACTTTTATTACGTAAAAATAAAAATTAATTTTTATGAATCTTGCACAAATGTGTCTCCCTAAATATGAAAAACTCTCACGTATTGCAAGAATATTTATGCATTAAATCTCTACAGAACAGACTTTGAGGTAACTGGAAATGTAAAAATATTTTATCCCATATTTTTATCAAAATATTTTGTTTTTGATAACTGAGAAGAGTTCCAACAGTTTATCCTTACAATTTCTTAGAAAAATACATTTTTGTTTATTGTGTGGTATATAATTCATGTGTATATAATAGGGATTTATTAAATCTGTCCTTAGCAAATATTAGAGCACGAAAATATAGTTGATTCAGGAACGTTGTTACAGGCGCTCCCTGAAATAAATGTAAATTTTATTATACATACATATATATAGCGCAATATAAAAACAAATATATTATTATCTTATTCCTTAATATTAATACAATTTACGTATTTGACATTAATAATACATTTCGCATTTTCTTATATTCTTTATCATGTACATTAGAAACTTTAAAACAATTTAGAGTTAACAGTTTTCATAATAATGATTTTTATTTACTCATTCAATTACAGTTACCAATTTAAATATATAAGGGATGATGCTGCTACATGTAAAGTTCTTTCAAAATAATTTTCCATTGTAACATTTATATAAAACATCTCAAAGAATAGCTTATTCATACACAATTTCTATATATATATAAAACTTACCAGTATTTTCTTCTTTTTCATTTCTAACTAAAATATTACTTAGTGTTGTCTTATATCAATTAATATTCTGAGTATAGTATATTATAATAATGAGAAGGAAATTATGCATAAACTACAATTTACGAGTAAACTTACAAATAGAAATGTCGTGAATTATTGATCAGGTTGAACAATCCTCTGGGTAATTAGCGACAGGATCCGTTGGGGGCGGGGGCGCATGCATGTATTGCCGGTAGCTTGCATTATGTCAGTAACGCGAAGATGCCTCGGAAAGGTGGATTGTTAACTGTGACGGGTAGAAATAAATTTAGTTTTACTACGTTAGAATATAGAGGAACTATAATTCAATTTATTATTTGCAATAATCGCCCCTATCCAATCTTCCCGGCGAGAATATAGACTACTGCGAACCCGGAAGTTTGTTCAACAATGGTTATGGATCTTTAGAGAACAATAGTTTTGTTCATTGTTATACCAGTTACGGTAAAATGTTTGCTTTTTTTGTAGTTTAATTAATAACCAATGTGTTTAAAACCCATTACCTTTTCGAAAAATTAAATATGTATTAACTGCTAAAATACTAATTGCATTTATTTTCCGCAAAAGTTAACAATTGTTTTCTAAAATATTATTAATGATGAATGTTTTTTACATAAAACTGCACTTTAAATTACACACGCTTACAAAAAAATACTTTTTAGAAATTGTTTTAACTTTCGCCACTTTTTTGTGCTTCCCAGCGCTGTACTCAAAAACGAAAACGTTGGGCTTTCTCACAAAAAATAGATGTATTTTAGGAATAGTAGCCAAATACAAAAAATTGTGGAATGTATATTTTATTTTACATTTTATTAAAATTATAAGTATCCAAACATTTTTCGTAGAAGCAACACAAAATTAGTAAAAGTGAATGATCTTCTTGTTTAATAGTAGTTGGAAGCTAATTATCTATTCGTGTCGTTGTATGTATATATATATATATATATATATATATATATATATATATATATATATAGTTATAAATATTTATATTTGAGATTCATAATAAATGTAAATTTATAATATAATTTAATATAAATGTAAGAAAAATCAAATAAATATCTTTTAGTACATATATATGATATACTAAATGAAATGTTTATACTTCTTTTATTTATTCTTATTAAATTTACTATATTTATAATTTTTTTTATATGTATGATCAGAATTCTTTCAATACCGCAATAGGTAAATAAAGAAGCACTCCAAAGGACGCGATTCTAACCAGGAAATCGAGAAGAAACTGCAAATATCAACCACGGAAGTTCACTAGTCGGGTCAAGTATTTTTTACGTACTCTGTTAGATCCAAAACCATGCATAAGTTCCATTCAATTCCCAATTTACACATTGGAATACTTTATTTGCGAAGACTATTTTTGTAAAAACTTTTATAAATGTATTGATAACATTCTGCCACTTGAATTTAAATAAAAAATTGTATTGATTATATATCGATCATGCAATCTTTCTCATATAATAGATATATGACTTTAATAGCTTTAAAAACGTGGAAATTTATAGTACGAAAAATTTTCAATAAAGACTAGGATTAGTGCTGCCAAAACCTTACCTGTTAATCTTATACAACGAAACCTTTACCGCGTACTTATATAGTCTTCCTGTAGCGCCGTAATTCTATCTCGGCGATACTACCATTTTACAAAGACATGACGAAAGTCTTTCTTTGAGAGCTTTTTCGAAATGGCTTTTATAGGTTTAACGGCATCTAATTCTATTGTTAATCACCATATTTTCAGATTCTTGTTTGCTTTTAAATATAGATAAAGTCGCATACATATGGCACTCTGTTCAAAAATACTATCACAACTTACCACATATAGATGAACGTTAACACAAAACTTTTGTGGATCTGTGCAAATAATTACTATTCAAATATTGATGACTTCCTTCCCCATTAATTTGAATACTTGGACTCTTATCGCATTTCCTAATTGTTCAAAAATCGCAACCCCTACAACGCACAAGAAAAGCATAAAAAAACTAAGATGTCACAAATAATTGTAAAATTCCACCGATTCTATCTCTGCAATAAAGCTTTCACTTTACACATATCAGGTTTCTTAATAGAGACGTGACAGTTTTGTCAATACGAACACACCCTTGAACGTTTTTCATTTTCAAAACGTCAGTTAAGGTTAACATCTTTATCATGGTAAAGTTCACGAACGAGCAACGTTTATAAATTATTAAAAATTACTACCGCAATTCTGAGTCGGTGGTCGCAACTTTAAGAGCGCTTACTCTGATTTTCGACCATAATAAACTTCGCACAAGACAGGCTGTGTGTGCTATAATGAATAAATTCGAGTCAAAATATTCACTATTAGATGTTCGTGTGCAAGTGAGACGACAGTAGAATTGGATGGACTTGATATCAGTGATATGTAGTTCCAACAAGATGGTGCCAAAGCCACTCGATTGGTCAAATAATTGATCTATTGAAGGGCAAGTTCAGTAACCGTGTAATCTTGAAAAATGGTCCGATCGAGTGGTTACCTCGCTCGTGCGATTTAACTGCATTGGATTTCCTTTGGTGGGGTTAGGTTAACTCGTTGGTTCATGCCAATAAGCCAGCAACGTTAAAGGAGCTCAAGGACATTATCGAAAGCGAAATTGCCAACGTTCCAGCCGATATATGTATGTGAAAGAGTGGTAGAAAATTGGCTCCAAAGAATCGATCGCTACAAACGTGCTCGCGTTGGTCATACAAATGAGATCGAATTCCATAGCTAAGTTTAATATGTGTACTGCACCTGGAATAAATTTCAGTTCAATATCTCAATTGTTCTGTGTTTTAACAATTGTTATGTCCTTATTGAAGAACCCGATACAACGCTGCCCTCAGAATGTCAAAAAGCAGGTAAAAGTAAATCTCTATAATTGTATTTAATCTCGAGAAGGGTGTTTAGTGGTGGCCAAAATGCTGAAAATGTTATAGTTTTTGAAACGATTATCGCCAATATTATAAAAGAAGATATTTTAACAACAGAAAATATAACATTCTCTCTACTAACTAAATAGCTTTTATTTCTAAGTAATGTGAATGTATATATATAGTATATCTCCGTAATCATGTTTTACTTAAATGAAACTTAATAAGCATTACTTTATCGTAATAAATTATAGCAGAATACATAATTTTGTGTACGTTGACATCCCATTCAAACAAAGAAACCATCGCATGATGTATTATGAAAACCTTTATTCCTTCTAAAATTCTTATTCGTGTAAATTAATCAAAAATTTATTGCAAAATGCTTTTTGTTTTTTATAAAGCTTAGTAAAAAAACTTTAATATTCTCCTTTATAAAATTTTAGATGTATTGCTTTTGGATATTAAAATATCTATAATTTCAATATAAAAGGAGAAATTACGGGCAGCATCGTTATTTCGGTGCTTAGATAATTTTTGTAATTATGGCGTTTCTCTTAGACACAATTAAAGATATAATTTGCATTTCAATTAATGCGTATTTAATTATATTGAAATACAGCTGTTGTCAATCCAATTCTGTA
Organism: Dermolepida albohirtum; assembly: GCA_031893035.1. NCBI lineage: Eukaryota > Metazoa > Arthropoda > Insecta > Coleoptera > Scarabaeidae > Dermolepida > Dermolepida albohirtum. The sequence continues at coordinate 70,329 of JAVIWB010006228.1, read as the reverse complement.
ATATTTAAATTAATTTTCAAGTCAAAAGAGACCGTAATTAAACCGGTCGCTTTTGAAATGTTTGCGTTATAGTCGCCCATGTTTTCCTTTACTGAAAAGGTGAAGTTTTTATAAAAATATTTTTTTGGAATTTCAAATATAGTACAGTAATCCAATTCAGTGTTTATCTTGCAATTGTCTGTTATTTTGTAATACTGCGTCAAATATTTCTTTTGAACTATCAATATTCATAGCAATGCTAAAAAGGAAAAACAGTTTTTAAAGAGCGTCCCAGCTTTCAAAATTATATTTATTTATAAAGTCATACACTTTTTTATATTTACTTGTATCATATTTCTCATATCACGTTAATACGAAATGAAATTTCTATTATGTCCAGTACACGAATTTATTTTATTTTTGGTTAGTTACGTATTCCTTAATTTCGTTTTATTTCTAAATATTAAATAGTTCTAAAGTTCAGTAAGAATAATATATATCTAAAAAATGAAACGCAATGAATTTTTATTTGAAGAATATTGTACGTATTGTTTTGTAGTTAATATAACAACACTGGCTATATAGTTGGAGTTCGACAGATTACTGCAAATATAGAATTAATAAGATTATAATATCTCGTCTAAAGTCGATCTGGAATTTAAGAAAATTTTTGTCAAGTTTAGAGACAGGTTTTCAGAAGAAATGAAAAGAAAATTAATTTATCAAACTCTAAATTTAAAACGGGATACGAGATTTGGGACACAAAAATAGACAATTCTAGAACGTTAGTAACAAACATTGTTCAATTTTTCTAATAAAAATAAAAGTAATATTATAGATCAACACAAGACAAGATTCTAATAAGGAATCCTATCTACGGAGAAATAGCATTAGGGCAGTAGTTCTCAGTCTGGGAGCATGGCTTGGACTTGTTTTATAGAGCAAAGTTTTCCGAAAGAAGTTCTTTTCCTATATTTAGCTGAGATATATATATTTTGTTTTAAAAGCAGCCATCGTCGAAATCCGGGTTTACAAATGTAGACTGTTGAAAATAATAATAGTACACGAAATGCTCTTGTTTTCAGAAAATTTATCATCCGTCCTTGCCCACAATTGAAACAGTGATTAATATTCAATTGTCTTTTGACTTCGCTATTTGGTTACAAAAACAACTTTAATATGTTGCTTTTCAGCCTTGTAAGTTTTAACAATTTCATCCTTAATTTTGTTTCTTTGCTTTACATTTGTGCTTCGCAATTCCAATTTTCTACCAAAATCATTAACTTTATCACTCGTATCTATTGTAATATATGTGCGTTTGCTCCTTAGAGTTGAAGATTTAAGGTATTTAATTTCTCTAATATGTCGACCAAGTAGCTTAATTTTATCACAAATAAATTATCTCTTTCGTCTCTTAATTGTTTATGACGAAACCGCCGTTGCAAAACTTTCGCACGTGACAATCATCTTACCTCGCTATAGAACGGTAACGCTGATGCACCCAAAATGAAGTAAAAATTCTTGATTTAATGTGTTTTATTTTTACATATGTATTTTGTTACAGTTACAACAATATTCACCCCAGGACTTATTTTGTTCAGAGCTTCTCTGTGAATCATACAATGTGTTCAGACACACTGTGGAGATTTTTGTTTCACAAGTGCTTACAATTTGAAGTTTTGCAAACATTGCATGAGTACCATCGTGCAAATTCCGACAAACTTTTTCCACTCTCGTTCGCCTCATTTACAAAATTATTTAATATATTAAATAATGCAAGTGATGTTGCTGAGTTTTATAGGCTTGAAGAAAAGTGGTTCTTGTACTGGTGACACAACATCACAAAATCGATCACAAGAATTAAAAAATCGAGTATCGACTCATCTGAGACTGACTGTTATGCAAAATTTTCATGTTGGAAGTATATCGGTCAAGGTGCTAAATGTTAGCAGTTTCTTAAAATTTTGGCACGAAGTTACGAAATGAAGTCCATTTCTCAATACATGTACTGTCATATATCTTCTTAATATGTTGGCTATTAATTGTTGGATTCATAGTAGCAAATAAGGATAATACATATCCGAAGCTGCAAAATCATATGTGTGTGTGTGAGTAGAGGGACTCGAACCTCCTCATTGACCTTAACCACAATGCATGTTGGAACGGTCAAGGTCAATGAGGAGGTTCTAGAATCGGCTGAGGCCGAAGAGGTTTTAGTGTTAAGATCATTTCAAGGTTAAGGTCATTTCAACGTCGACGGTAATGAGGAGGTTTTAGAATCGGCTAAGCCCGAGGTTCAAGGTTAAGGTCATTTCAATGTCGACGGTAATGAGGAGGTTTTAGAATCGGCTAAGCTCGAGGGTGTTAGTAATTTTTAGACCATTGCAGCAATGTGGTTTTTGGATTGGCTGAGCTCGACGAAGTTCAAAAAATAATTACGTGCGTGAAGAAAGATATATAAAGGTAGAGTTATGGAATTATTCTCAGTATTGTGAGTTATCATGAAGCGTTCATTTAATATGAAGGAACAAACTGATTGTTCTCAGAAAATTGAAGACGGTGAATTGAGGAATGTTAGTATTGAAGAAGGTAATTTTACGAATGAAGTTGAAAATTATAAAGTAGATCCTTGTATAGAAGCTTTTTTTACTCAAATGGGTCAGACGAATGATTTCTGGGATAAAGTAGATATGTGTGTGCAGAAAAATGTACGAGAACCATCTTGGAATATACCTTTAGTAGGAGAAAGGACATACTTTTTGAACAAAAGTCATTCGAAGTGGATATGTGTTGGTTTGTCACCAGACTTTGATTTTGTACCTGTGGTGAAAATTGTAGGCATAAAAAAGCAATGTGTGCTTTTTAATGTTGAAGAGTGGGATCGATTTTTATTAGAGACTGCGAAATTGAAAAAATATTTTGAATATTGCAATGGAGTATTTCCAGTTATTAGTAGTTTTAATTTGCAAATGTCTAGTGAATGTTTTGATGGATCGACTAGAATATTGAAAATAGACAAAGATGGAGCGTTTCTATATTTAGCGTATGAAGGTTTGTTGGAACTATGTCGTTTAAAAGATGTGGTGGAATCTCGATTAGCACTTTTAACAAACTTAAAATATGGTGAATTTTATAAGGAATTGGTAGATCGTTTGGGTAGAAGTGGAGAAGATGTAAATATGGAAATAGAAAAAATGTTTAATGGAGTGACGTCTGAGTGTGTTTGCATAACAAAAGAGTTAGTCGTATATGGGTTGCAAAAAATTTATAATGATGTTGATTTATTGAAAAACAATATAAAATTGTAAAATATATGTATGTCCATATTAAAAATAAATAATTATTGTATTTATGTTATAAAATTAAAATAAGTATAAAATTAAAATAAGTATATATATTCTTCATTAGTTTTAAAAATTAAAGTTGGAGTGTGTACGAGGCTTCTATGTATGAGGCGTATATATTTATTGCTTTTGGTTGTTATGTGTTATTATATCATTTGTTATTAATGAAGACGATTCATTTTTAATATGATGGGGTTGAGGGGGAAACGTAGTAGTTTAATTCGGAAAGGGAGAAAGAAAGGTAGTGGATTGCTGAATACTGTCATAAATAAGCTTCCAGTGGAATTACATATACCAGGATATAGATTTTGTGGTCCTGGAACGAAATTAAAACAACGTCTTGAAAGAGGTGATAAGGGTGTGAATTTTTTGGATGAGGCTTGTAGAGAACACGATATATCTTATTCTCATTCAAACGATTTATTGAAGCGTCACGTTGCGGACGAGAAATTATACCAAAAGGCTATTGGGCGAATTAAGAGTAAAGACGCAGGTTTAGGAGAAAGATTAGCTGCTTCATTAGTTGCTGTTGCTATGAAAGGAAAAACAAAATTGGGTATGGGTATGAGGAGCAAGTATAGAAAAAGTCTAAGGGATGGTAGTGTTAGAAGAAGTAGAAGTAAGAGTAGGAGAAGAAGTAGAAGGGGTAATCGATTTGGTGGTGCTATGTCGTTTATGCGTGCAATGAAGCAAGCACGTAATGCAATAAGACATATTGGTAAGAGGAAAGGTGTTTTGGCTAATGTGAAAGCTGCATATCATAGTTTAGTGAAGTCTGGAAGAAGAATATTACCTCCTCGTTCTAGAGTAATCGCAGTTCCCAAGAAAGGTGGATTTTTGCCTTTAATTCCATTGTTTGCTGCTTTGGGTGCTTTAGGTTCATTAGGTGGTGGTGCTGCAGCCATAGCGAAGGCAGTTAATACTGCAAAAACAGAAAGAGATCAATTAAATGAAGCGAAACGTCACAATCTTGCTATGGAGTCTAAAACTGCAGGTAGTGGATTATATTTGAAACCTTATAAAGCAGGTGGTGGTATATCTATTGGAAATGGATTATATATAAAACCTTATAAAGCGGGTTGTGGTGTGTATTTGCCAAACGGAATTGGGTCAAAAAACGATTAAATGAATTACCTCGAAGACCTTTAACTGAAAATGATTTATGGAAATATGTTAGAAGGTGGAAAATAGGAAAATTTCGAGGTATATTTAGTAGAGATGCTTTACCAAGAATTATACATAAAAAGGAGAAGGGAATAATAAATTTGGATGATAATGTTGGAAAAGGGACTCATTGGGTAGCGTATAAGAAAAGTAATGATGTAATAAGATATTTTGATAGTTATGGAGATTTAAAACCTCCGATTGAAGTTGAAAGGTATTTATTATCGAATGGTAATAATGTTATAGGGTATAATTATAGAAGATATCAAGATATTAATAGTGTAAACTGCGGTCATTTGTGTTTATTGTTTTTGAAAGGGTTAATTAAGTGAAATTGTAAATGTGAAAGAATATTTTTTATATAGTAAAGGTATAAATATATAAAGATGAATCATGATAATGGAGATATGAATGATTTAACTTTTGTGTTGTCTGGAAAGGGATCACAGGTAGCATGTACATTGAATCCTCCTATATATTTAAGTGGCGAATATGAAATGTGTATGCTAAGTTTGCAGACTTATAACTCAATTCCAAATGTAGGATCACATAATAATGTATTTCGTTATAAATCTATGGTGAGTAATCCCTATCAATGGTTGGACATAATAATTCCTGAGGGTACTTACGATATACATGATTTAGAAAAATATATTGGTCAACAATTGCGAAGTAAAGAAGGTGAACGAAATTATTTTGTATTAAATGGTAATAGTAATACGATGAAAGTTTATATGAGATCTACGGTGGCAGTTGATTTTTCATTTGAAAATTCAATAGGTTCGTTGCTTGGTTTTCATCGTAGAGTTGTTGATAGAAATACTCCGGTTGATAGTGATGAAATTGTTGATATAAATAAAATCAGTGCTATTGATATTATGTGTAATGTAGTGGATGGTTCTTATATAAATGGAGAATTGTCTCACGTTTTATATCATTTTTATCCAAATGTTCCACCAGGATTTAAAATAATAGAAGTTCCGGATGAGAAGATTTATATGCCTGTAAATACTAATGTGTTAACTAATATTATTATTCGAGCTGTCGATCAGGCAGGACGTCTAGTTGATTTAAGAGGTGAAGAATTGACATTATATTTGCGTATTAGAAGAAGGATATGAGTTGAAAACCGTGTTATTAATATGAGGAAAAAGAGTAATATTGTTAATAAATTGTGGAAAAAGACGAGGAAATTTGTGCGAAGATCAGGAAATAAGTGGTTGAATGTGATTAGCAGAAAGGTTGTACATAATCGTTTAAGTTATAAAAATAAAAAACTTTTGGAGAGTTTGGGTTTGAAAGTTCTGGTATAAGACAATCAGAGTAAGAGGAATTTTTTTGATATTAATTTTATGATTAATAAGAAGTAAAGAGAGGATCATATTTTAGTGTAAGAAGAAATTTGTTTGTGTGAAGTTAATAGTGGGTGTATATATAAAAATCTATAATATAAAGGATGGATATTTTAGATGTATTAAGTAAGGTTCGTGTTGATAATTCTATTACTGAGATGGAATTTCATAATCACGTACCTTTTGGTTCACCAAAATATGCGAATAATGATGAAATTAGGATTGTAATACCTGAAATAGATAAATATACATATCCAGCAGAGTCGGAATTATTAATTGAAGGAAAATTACGTTTAGCTAGTGATGATAGTAAAACAAGTGCTACAGCATTTTTAATTCATAACGCAGCAGCTTTTATGTTTAGTAATATCAGATATGTAATTAGTGGAGTTGAGGTAGATGAAGTAAGGAATGTTGGTATAACTTCAACTATGAAGGGATATTTTTCTTGTAGTCCAAGTTATGTGAATAAATTAGAAAATTGTGGTTGGGATTTTCCAACAGGAAAGGCTCCAGTATTGGATGGTAGAGGTAATTTTAGTATTTGTATTCCTATGAAGCTTTTGATGGGAATTTTCGAGGATTTTCGTCATGTGATATTAAATGTGTCACAAGAGTTGATATTGAAACGATGTGCTGATGATAATGATGTAATAATTAATGCTATTACGACTGAAAGTATGAAATTAATAATTGATTCTGTGATATGGCGAGTGCCACATATTAAAGTGGGTTTAAGTCAGGATTTAGCATTAACAAAATTAACAATGAAAAATTCTTTAATGGAAATGTTTTTTAGAGGGTGGGAGATTCATGAAAATCCTGGAATTCCTGAGACAACAAATCATAGTTGGTCAATTAAGACGGCTCCTCATTTAGAGACACCTAGATATATTATTTTGGGTTTTCAAACGGGGAAGAAGGGGAAGCTGGATCAAAATATGAGTAGATTTGATGCCATTAATTTAACTGACGTGACAGTTTATTTGAATGGTAAAAGATATCCTTATGAAAATGTTCGAGTTGATTTTGATGAGAATCGAATAGCTATTTTATATAATATGTATGCTAGATTTCAATCAGCGTATTATGGTTATGATTACAGTGAACCGTTGTTAAAACTTAGTCAGTTTAAATTATGTCCTTTAATAGGGATTGATTGTGCACATCAGGACGATGCTATACATAGGACTGGTGTTGAAGTTAGAATTGAATTTACAACGAAAGATAACGTACCTAAAGATACTGTTCTTTATTGTTTAATATTACATAATAAGTTATATGAATATTCACCATTTAATAAAGTAGTTCAACGAAAGTATTAATGGAGTAATTTTAAGGAGGAGTGTAGCAGAAAACAATTAGATAAATAGGATAATATGTGAGGATTTATTTACTTAAATGGTGTATTTGTTGAAGTGATTTTATATCATAATGAATTGTGATGGGAAAAAATTTATAATTATTGATTTTCAATGGTATCGTTTTAATAGTTGTAGTTTAATACCGAAGGAATTAGCTACTTGTGATAGTGATTATAGGAGGAGTCATTTTGTATTTAAGCCGGCTCTTACTTTTGGTGCATTGACAGTAGAAGACAAACGTGTTGCAAGATATGCTTTTACGAAACATCATGGATTGAAATGGGAAGACGGTTATACATCATCTGGTGAATTTGATGAAATTGTTAAGCGATTGTGTAGTGATGTAGATTTAGTGTTTGTGAAGGGTAGAGAAAAATTGGATTTTTTAAAATGTATTTTAGATAATCGTATAGTTGATTTGGTTTATGCTGATAAAATTAAAAAGGGTGCTCCAAGTTGTAGTTTTCATGTTGGAAAATTTGTTGTTTGTGCTTTATCTAATGTTGAATGTCTTTATAAATTTTTAATTGAAAGAGATATAGTTGTAAGCAAATATTAATTCTATTTAATTTTTATATTGTATTGAGGTGTGTTATTTTTAAAATGGGGTGTGTTTGGAGTATTTTTATTAATTACGTTGTTGAGAAAGTTGGTTGTGTTATATATCGATATGAAATTGATGGTTCATTTGTTGGAGTAGAAGATAAGGACTTGATTTTTATTCCAAAATCGTATTTAATGAATAGAAGAAGTATTGATTTGGAACTTATTTGGTTTCGATTGCCAAAGCAATATCAACAAGATATGTATATATTCAATTGTAGACCTTGTGTCGAACATTATAATATTGTGGGTGATGAAATGGGGTTGTACGATATATATAGGGATTGTTATTTATGTATAAAAAAAAAATTTGTAGATTTATTTATTGTTAATATATTATTTAATTATATTTGTATTATAAATATTTGTTAAAAGAATATATGTATGTATATGTTTTTTGTTTTTGTAATTGAAAGTTTTTGAATTTAATATGATGCTGTTTTTTTAATTTCAATAAATACGTTTAGTAATTGAAATAGGTGTTTTTATTTATTAATATATGTTTATAAAGACAGTATTAAATTAGTAAAAAATTGAATAATATTTGTTGAAATTGGGTTAAAAGGTGAAGAAATTTTTTGTATATCTAGGCGATTTATGTGAAAATGTATAAAAAAGGGTAAAAAAATTTAGTTATATTTGTTGAAATTAGGTCAAAAGGTCATGAACTTTTTGTACACCTGCGGCGATCTACGCGAAAGTGGTGGTTTATACGAAAAGAAAAAGTGTATAGAAAAAAAAGGGTAAAAAATTTAAGTAATATTTGTTGAAATTAGGTCAAAAGGGCATGAACTTTTTGTATACCTGTGGCGATATATGCGAAAGTGGTGGTTTATACGAAAAGAGAACGGAAGGGGAAGAAAGAAAGAAAAAGAGAGAGAGAAAAAGAAAAAAAGGGAAGAGAGAGAGAAAAAAAGAAAAGAAAGGAAAAAAGAGAGGAAGAGAGGAATTTAGGGTGTTTTGAATTTGTGGTCACGCCTTTAGGACCGCCCAGCTCCGCCTTCAAAAAGTGGGGAAGGAAATTTGTTTCATCATTATCGCCCCCCCCCCCAGGGAACTCAGAAATCTCCCAATTCCCACTTTTTCCCCCCCATGGGCGGAGCTAAAGAGGGCGACACGCCCAGGGGAGGGGTGTGGGGACACCTTTTGACGTCAACTGGGACTGTTAAGTTTCCAAAAAGGTCACGTTCCCATGCTAGGTCGACGACTGCTTATGTAACTTCGTATTGGAATGCGGACCTGTGAACGGCATTTTTTACATGGCTTTTTTATAATATATAATACGATATGAAAGTTTGTGCGGAATGCGGAACTCGCATATTTAATTACGATATTTTTGTATAAATAGTCAACATTTGTTTAGAGAAGGCAGTTCAAATCTGCGTCCAATAGTTACATCATCATATTACAAAATGGTAAGTAATTTTTATTATTTTTTATTCATACTTTGTTGAATTTTAATTGATTGCATACTTTTATTATATTATGTATATAAAAATATATGATACGATTTATTAAATTAATCTATACAACAAAACATATAAAAATAAATGTATGTAAAATTTATATTTATTATTTGACATTTTAAAAATAGATATTTATAATAAATTGTAAACAACACTTTTTCATTTTCTTGATATTTTAAAAACACAATTTTTATAATCTTAAATTATTGCTTTTATTATTTATTTATATTTTCCACCAATTTTTGCCCGTTTACCTAAAATTGAAATGGACCATTTCTTGACCGTTTACACTGAAAATACTGATTGTGTATAACAAATTGAATAGAGCAAAAAAATAAGTATTGACAATTCGGACTTGTACAACGTGGACAATATAGATGTAGGCAACCACTAATGGTTACTGCAGCACTAGTACAGGATTACAGTACACTACTGTTGCAAAACTACGCTGCAAACAACTATTCCTGTTCACTCTTGCAACAGTGTCTAACATGATTGTTCCTCCTGCATCAGGATCAGGTTCTACTAACTACTTTTTATACCTTTTGTTATTTACCTGAGATTGAATATCCAGACTACTTTTATATATATGGTGATAACATGTTTTCATATTATTCATGACATATATATGGTACATGAAACTTCTCTTGTAATACTGCTCTGCTTGTTTACCTGATTATTTTAACCCTCCACAACCACATCCACATTTTCTAAAAAAGTAATGGCGGCACAACCCTTATTCATGACATAGCCCCAGTCCGTATATCCATTTATTTTAACCCTCCACAACCACATCCACATCCCCTTCTAAATGCGTCAATTACCATTATTAACCGCCCCATCTCCTATAATCTCTGCTTCCCAAGTCTCCTCCATCCACTCTACCCAGGATCAACAATTATCACTGTTCGCTGTTTCTCAAGTCTCCTTTCATCCGCTTCTACTTCTACACCTGGAAATCTACCAAATATCCTTTCCACCATCTACTTCTAAGGTATGTATGTCCATCCCCGCACTTCACACATTCCAGAACCTAACAAAAAATTTCTTCTGCAACATCAGTCCATAAACCAGTCTTCAACCTTGCTGCAAACATTTAACTTCTAAACATCTATGCATCACACCTGCAGGAGGAAACGTTGGCTTGCAAGGTTGCAACCAATTAATCTCGATGAATAGGGATAAAAGCTATCGCAGAACATGATATGGTATGTTTCTATTAGTGATGAAATATTCCTGGTGGTATTTCTCCAAGAGATGAATAATTACATAGGTAAATTAAGGGTTACTTTAATCTGATTGCTTCTGCCAAGAAAAGATTCTTGATATATTTGATTCTTGATATATTTTATAGATATCGAGCTAGATCGATAAAATACATAATCATCAAATAACATCAATCCGTCAATCTTATTAATTAAACTTCTAATTTCTTCTGATAGTATGTGGTAGTGGTGGAGGATTGGTGTTTACATTGATTTTGCATTGACATACGGACAGATTTACTTTGACTATTATTACACTGACATACTGACGACTCCTTTACTTTGATATACTGACTCATCATTTTTTCGAAATTGAAATATTTTTTAATATTTACATATGTAAACATTTAATTTAAATATTTACATATTATAATATTTTTAAATATTTTTATTTTTTGAAAAAAATATTTGCAGTACTTTCCGTTCATCTAACACTATTTACAGTACTTTCAGTTCATCTATCATATTTCTACCATAGTTTCATAGTCATAGTTCACGCACCAAGTTCATCCCTATCAATTATCCATCAGTCAGAAATGGTGCTGGTGTCCGATCAGAAGTGGTTATTGGGTAACGTGTATATTTGGAATTTTTTATAGAATAAAACAGCAACAATTTTTTTGTTCTTTCAGGAAGAAGTTCGCGTAACAATTGAGGGCGCTGGGGGCAGAATAAATAAGGCCTCGGTGGTCATCACCTTAGGCCCATATCTACCGCCCCCTGTTGCAGAACTATCTCCACAATCATCGACTCCGACACCACCTCCAATGAGAACTCCTCAAACGCCACAAATTGGAACATCGACTACAGAAACGCCTTATCAACCACTTGAAGTAATTCCAATTGCTCCACCTGCGCCGGTCAAGGATAATATCGAGAAAGTGCGAGAGATGCTGAGAAGAAGGGCGGCTAGGTCAGCACCACCAGTTGCTGAGAAAAGGCATGTGGTTCTGGAGGAAGAGCCTGGGCAATCACCATTAGATGATTGGTGATGATGGGTGGATAGGGGTGGGTTTTGCCCAGGCCCTCATTAGGTGGTGAATGGATCGAGCGCCGGAGGACCTGAGGTGGCCACTACCTCGCCCAAAAAAATAGTGGCACAAAAAAAGAAAAGATAGTATTATTTTTTTATTTTTTAAGTTATTAATTATTTTTTAAATTATTATTTTTTTAAAATTATTATTTTATTTAAAAATAATACTATCTTTTACCAAAAAAATAAAAAAATTAAATTTAAATAAAAAATAAATAAAAAATAAATATAAAATAAATATGAAAGATAGTCCTTAATATAGTTGATACATATATTTTAACAACGCTGAATATTATTTAGTATACGATGTGAAGTTGATACTATACATTGTGAAGTTGAAAAGTACAGTATGCAATTAGAAACACAATCGCTGTCATTACCTGTGTATAACTACGATTCTGTATTTGATACAAAGCGTTTTACACGACACAGTCCTCTTTTTGGCGGTACATGGAAAAGAGTATTAATTGTAGGGCCTTCGGGATGTGGAAAAACAAATGTCCTTCTTACTTTATTACTACACCCCAATGGATTTCGTTTCAAAAATATTTATATATGTTGTAAATCGCTACATCAGGAAGAATATGAATACCTTCGGCGCTTTTTACAGACTGTACCTGAAATAGATTACTATGAATATACAGATGCAAATGATATGCTAAATCCCGGTCAAGTTTTTGATTATTCTGTGATAATATTTGATGATATACCGACTATAGATTTAGATATAGTAAAACAGTACTTCTCTTTCGGTAGGCATCGTAATTTGGATTGTTTCTATTTAATGCAAACATATAGTGCAGTTCCTAAACAATTATTAAGAGATAATAGCAATCTTTTAATTTTATTTCAACAAGATGGTACTAATTTAAAACATATTTATAATGATCATATTCATGATTTAAGCTTTGAACAGTTTTTAAGTATATGTAGAATGTGTTGGAAGAAATCATTTAACATGCTCCTTATCGATACTGATTGCAAGTTTAATGAAGGAAGGTATCGTTTCGGTTTTGATACATATATACACTTATGATCCTCAATTCTCATACAGATCGTTTATTAATATAAACAATTCTGTATATCTATATCAGTATATATGTATTCGCAAAACAGTAAAGATACACATGGAAGAGAAACTAGTAAGTAATTTAGTGAAAGCTCGTGAAGCATTGAAACAAAAATTAAAAACATTAAAAGCTGATATCGCTAGATCTCAAAGAGCAATTGATATACATTATGCACCTATAGCAAAACCTTTACAAGAAATCGTTATGAAACTAGGTAGTGATGAAAGTGGCAAGGTAAAAACAAAGGATAAAACACATGCGAAGGACACTTCAGAGGAAATCGAAGAATCTTGGTCCCATTTCCCAGATCGATCTTACGCAGCAGCAATACCTGGAACGTCAATCCGCAAAAATGTGTGGTATGGTTTAGTCCGAGATCTCATTCCTCTCCGACCAAATATAGTAAACCTGAAGATCGCGACTTCACACCTCAACAAAAAACGTATTAGCCATTCATTCACCCAACCTACATTTTTAGAAGATGAATACGTTGGTGAACTGTTACCGGAAACTCCTACTGGTGTTGAAAATATACCAGAAGATGATGATGAAGAAGACGAAATGGATACAAGTGAAAGTGTAAATTTGGATAAATCTATGGCTCACGCTATATCGCTTTTGCAAACGAAACCAAGCAAGTCAATAATTGCTAATAAATCACTGAATAAAACCCTTTTAGAAACAGACGTAGTTAGGGAAGCACTAAAAGAGCATGATCCTATAATACGTCCATATCTCATCGGTTTAATGATAGATGAAAAGGAAGAATATGATGAAAAGTATGGGGTACACGAAGATGCTGGGGAGTTAAAAATTGGAAACGCTGATGGGAACAATATTATAATCGGACAATTCACCTATAAAGATACTAAGGGTTTACTAGAACTACTTTTCAAAAAAAAGACCTGGAAAACTTTTATATGCTGATTTATAAATTTATTCTTAATTACAAATGCATATAGAGTCGTTACGATCCTAATAAAAAATATGCATAGTAGAGGTAAAATTGACAATTGTTAAGTCAATTATTAAACCTATTGCACAAGGAACCTGAAGTTTGGTGGACAAGAAGTTGGAAAACTTTGGGTCTACGAAAAGGAGTACCTTAAGAAAAAACGGTATTATATAAATTGGGATGATATTGATATAGATAAAATATGCTGGTCATACCGGACACGACAATGAGATATTAGCGATAGATAATTGAGGAATTAAAGGAATCCAAAATTTTTAAGTGAAATATAAGTAGTTGAAAGGAACCGTTTCTTCAGCAGTTAATATATTGATGTAGATTGTGCATATACAGCGATGACAATAGATAAATTTGGGAGACATATACAAAAACATGTTATTAAGAGACATTTAATGGAATCAGACGTAGTGTCAGACCTTCTCGAATAGCCCACGGTTAAAGAAGAATTAAAAATGCATATAGAAAGCATTTTGCCCCCCACTACACCTTCGAAGCATCTTTTACAGTTATACAGTTTTCCATTGGCGTAAACGGTTTCTATACAAGTATAAACAGAATTATTTATATACGAATACGATTGTAAATTGACAAGGACCTATATGATCCCAAAAAACCAAAAATATTAACAAAAGGAACGACGAGATTGAAGTATTTAAAACCTAAATCCAGTATTTGCGGAAATAGTTATCAAGGAAATGTCATCAATTAGAAGGGATGTCGTAAACGAAATCCATAGTCCTGCATGGACAGACGACGGGTAATAATATTGCGGGATTTATTTCAAATCGATTTGGTTGAAATGATACCCTATGCCAAAGTATGCATGATAATTTCAAATATATTTTTGTATGTAAATACATTTTCAGTTTCAAGAAATGGAAGTTACCGTTGAATAGAAAAAAATTTCCGAGAAATGTTCAAAGCGATCAATGAAAGGAATTATAATAATACTGTTTCAAAAAACATAACAAACCTAATGGTCGAATATTATACCCATAGAAATTAATACATTTTCAAAAAAAGTTCCAAAAGTTTTAATAGAACGCTTAAAAATAAGATGTGGATAGTAATATTTACCGTTGATCCGTTTGATTATAATAATACTGTCCATAGGACAACTAATTTTAAGAAGTTCAAAGTTACTGATCCAAGAGTTTCTAAATTCAAAGTTGGAGATCCGATTCTGACGTTTGGACTGGTGCAGAGAACGGCAGCATTGGGAAGCAGAATGGCATAATGTTGTATTCAGCGACGAATCGCGATTCTGCCTAGGCATGCATGATGGCCGTCAGAGGGTAAGACGCCGTCGTGGAGAGCGACGTGATATTGGATTTTCTGTTGAGAGGCATGTGCACAGGACTGTTGGAGTAATGGTTTGGGGGGCTATTGCATATGGAAGCCGATCACCTCTTCTGTTTATTCGGGGCAGTATGACAGCTGCGCGTTATGTTGATGACGTCCTACAAACCACTTTATTGCCTTATCTAGATGGCCGTCCACACGTCCTTTTTCAGCAAGACAACGCGCGTCCACATATTGGGTACTATGGACTTTCTACGAGAAGCTGGCGTTAATGTTTTGCCGTGGCCACCACGTTCACCGGATTTAAATCCCATCGAACATGTGTGGGACATAATGGGGAGAAGACTGACTTGAACCATCCTCCACAAACTCTGGCACAGTTAATCCACCAAGTTCAAGTTGCTTGGAACGAGGTGCCACAAGCAGACATCGACCATCTTATTTTGTCGATGCCTAGACGTGTACAGGAGTGTCTACAGCTACGGGGTCGCCAAACACATTATTGATTTTTTTTCAAATTAATGTTAATAAAATTTCTTGGAAATCTGATCGTTTCATTCTTGACTTAAGCTTATCACATTACCAAAAAATCACGTCCAGGAAACTATTCCTTCTAGGTGTAACACTTCTAATGTCATTGAGTATACATATCCGAGAACGTACATCTTACAGGATTCTGAAAAACAAAATATTCTTGGTGGGTTTTACGAATACGAATTGAAGAAAGTTAAACATCCTGATATTTATCTCGTTGAAAAAGTTATACGTCGAAAAAAGGATAAAGTACTCGTTAAATGGTTGGCTATGCCTTCGAGACAAAATTCGTGGATATCAAACGCCAATGCTTTCTGAAGACTATGTATAGACACATATAGTAAAAAATAAACACTATCTTTTTTTCCTTTCTTTTCTCTCTCTCTTCCCTTTTTTTCTTTTTCTCTCTCTTTTTTCTTTTTCTCTCCCTCTTTTCTTTCTTTCTTCCCCTTCCGTTCTCTTTTCGTATAAACCACCACATTCGCATAGATCGCCGCAGGTGTACAAAAAGTTCATGACCTTTGGCCTAATTTCAACAAATATCACTTAAATTTTTTACCCTTTTTTTCTATACACTTTTTCTTTTCGTATAAATCACCACTTTCGCGTAGATCGCTGCAGATGTACAAAAAGTTCATGACCTTTTGACCTAATTTCAACAAATATAACTAAATTTTTTTACCCTTTTTTATACATTTTCACATAAATCGCCTAGATATACAAAAAATTTCTTCACCTTTTAACCCAATTTCAACAAATATTATTCAATTTCTTACTAATTTAATACTGTCTTTATAAACATATATTAATAAATAAAAACACCTATTTCAATTACTAAACGTATTTATTGAAATTAAAAAACAACATCATATTAAATTCAAAAACTTTCAATTACAAAAACAAAAAACATATACATACATATATTCTTTTAACAAATATTTATAATACAAATATAATTAAATAATAAATTAACAATATATAAATCTACAAATTTTTTTTTCTACATAAATAACAATCCCTGCGTCGTACAACCCCATCAACAACGTCACCCACAATATTATAATGTTCGACACAAGGTCTACAATTGAATAAATCCATATCTTGTTGATATTGCTTTGGCAATCGAAACCAAATAAGTTCCAAATCAATACTTCTTCTATTCATTAAATACGATTTTGGAATAAAAATCAAGTCCTTATCTTCTACTCCAACAAATGAGCCATCAATTTCATATCGATATATAACACAACCAACTTTCTCAACAACGTAATTAATAAAAATACTCCAAACACACCCCATTTTAAAAATAACACACCTCAATACAATATAAAAATTAAATAGAATTAATATTTGCTTACAACTATATCTCTTTCAATTAAAAATTTATAAAGACATTCAACATTAGATAAAGCACAAACAACAAATTTTCCAACATGAAAACTACAACTTGGAGCACCCTTTTTAATTTTATCAGCATAAACCAAATCAACTATACGATTATCTAAAATACATTTTAAAAAATCCAATTTTTCTCTACCCTTCACAAACACTAAATCTACACCGATACACAATCGCTTAACAATTTCATCAAATTCACCAGATGATGTATAACCGTCTTCCCATTTCAATCCATGATGTTTCGTAAAAGCATATCTTGCAACACGTTTGTCTTCTACTGTCAATGCACCAAAAGTAAGAGCCGGCTTAAATACAAAATGACTCCTCCTATAATCACTATCACAAGTAGCTAATTCCTTCGGTATTAAACTACAACTATTAAAACGATACCATTGAAAATCAATAATTATAAATTTTTTCCCATCACAATTCATTATGATATAAAATCACTTCAACAAATACACCATTTAAGTAAATAAATCCTCACATATTATCCTATTTATCTAATTGTTTTCTGCTACACTCCTCCTTAAAATTACTCCATTAATACTTTCGTTGAACTACTTTATTAAATGGTGAATATTCATATAACTTATTATGTAATATTAAACAATAAAGAACAGTATCTTTAGGTACGTTATCTTTCGTTGTAAATTCAATTCTAACTTCAACACCAGTCCTATGTATAGCATCATCCTGATGTGCACAATCAATCCCTATTAAAGGACATAATTTAAACTGACTAAGTTTTAACAACGGTTCACTGTAATCATAACCATAATACGCTGATTGAAATCTAGCATACATATTATATAAAATAGCTATTCGATTCTCATCAAAATCAACTCGAACATTTTCATAAGGATATCTTTTACCATTCAAATAAACTGTCACGTCAGTTAAATTAATGGCATCAAATCTACTCATATTTTGATCCAGCTTCCCCTTCTTCCCCGTTTGAAAACCCAAAATAATATATCTAGGTGTCTCTAAATGAGGAGCCGTCTTAATTGACCAACTATGATTTGTTGTCTCAGGAATTCCAGGATTTTCATGAATCTCCCACCCTCTAAAAAACATTTCCATTAAAGAATTTTTCATTGTTAATTTTGTTAATGCTAAATCCTGACTTAAACCCACTTTAATATGTGGCACTCGCCATATCACAGAATCAATTATTAATTTCATACTTTCAGTCGTAATAGCATTAATTATTACATCATTATCATCAGCACATCGTTTCAATATCAACTCTTGTGACACATTTAATATCACATGACGAAAATCCTCGAAAATTCCCATCAAAAGCTTCATAGGAATACAAATACTAAAATTACCTCTACCATCCAATACTGGAGCCTTTCCTGTTGGAAAATCCCAACCACAATTTTCTAATTTATTCACATAACTTGGACTACAAGAAAAATATCCCTTCATAGTTGAAGTTATACCAACATTCCTTACTTCATCTACCTCAACTCCACTAATTACATATCTGATATTACTAAACATAAAAGCTGCTGCGTTATGAATTAAAAATGCTGTAGCACTTGTTTTACTATCATCACTAGCTAAACGTAATTTTCCTTCAATTAATAATTCCGACTCTGCTGGATATGTATATTTATCTATTTCAGGTATTACAATCCTAATTTCATCATTATTCGCATATTTTGGTGAACCAAAAGGTACGTGATTATGAAATTCCATCCCAGTAATAGAATTATCAACCTTACTTAATACATCTAAAATATCCATCCTTTATATTATAGATTTTTATATATACACCCACTATTAACTTCACACAAACAAATTTCTTCTTACACTAAAATATGATCCTCTCTTTACTTCTTATTAATCATAAAATTAATATCAAAAAAATTCCTCTTACTCTGATTGTCTTATACCAGAACTTTCAAACCCAAACTCTCCAAAAGTTTTTTATTTTTATAACTTAAACGATTATGTACAACCTTTCTGCTAATCACATTCAACCACTTATTTCCTGATCTTCGCACAAATTTCCTCGTCTTTTTCCACAATTTATTAACAATATTACTCTTTTTCCTCATATTAATAACACGGTTTTCAACTCATATCCTTCTTCTAATACGCAAATATAATGTCAATTCTTCACCTCTTAAATCAACTAGACGTCCTGCCTGATCGACAGCTCGAATAATAATATTAGTTAACACATTAGTATTTACAGGCATATAAATCTTCTCATCCGGAACTTCTATTATTTTAAATCCTGGTGGAACATTTGGATAAAAATGATATAAAACGTGAGACAATTCTCCATTTATATAAGAACCATCCACTACATTACACATAATATCAATAGCACTGATTTTATTTATATCAACAATTTCATCACTATCAACCGGAGTATTTCTATCAACAACTCTACGATGAAAACCAAGCAACGAACCTATTGAATTTTCAAATGAAAAATCAACTGCCACCGTAGATCTCATATAAACTTTCATCGTATTACTATTACCATTTAATACAAAATAATTTCGTTCACCTTCTTTACTTCGCAATTGTTGACCAATATATTTTTCTAAATCATGTATATCGTAAGTACCCTCAGGAATTATTATGTCCAACCATTGATAGGGATTACTCACCATAGATTTATAACGAAATACATTATTATGTGATCCTACATTTGGAATTGAGTTATAAGTCTGCAAACTTAACATACACATTTCATATTCGCCACTTAAATATATAGGAGGATTCAATGTACATGCTACCTGTGATCCCTTTCCAGACAACACAAAAGTTAAATCATTCATATCTCCATTATCATGATTCATCTTTATATATTTATACCTTTACTATATAAAAAATATTATTTCACATTTACAATTTCACTTAATTAACCCTTTCAAAAACAATAAACACAAATGACCGCAGTTTACACTATTAATATCTTGATATCTTCTATAATTATACCCTATAACACTATTACCATTCGATAATAAATACCTTTCAACTTCAATCGGAGGTTTTAAATCTCCATAACTATCAAAATATCTTATTACATCATTACTTTTCTTATACGCTACCCAATGAGTCCCTTTTCCAACATTATCATCCAAATTTATTATTCCCTTCTCCTTTTTATGTATAATTCTTGGTAAAGCATCTCTACTAAATATACCTCGAAATTTTCCTATTTTCCACCTTCTAACATATTTCCATAAATCATTTTCAGTTAAAGGTCTTCGAGGTAATTCATTTAATCGTTTTTTGACCCAATTCCGTTTGGCAAATACACACCACAACCCGCTTTATAAGGTTTTATATATAATCCATTTCCAATAGATATACCACAACCTGCTTTATAAGGTTTCAAATATAATCCACTACCTGCAGTTTTAGACTCCATAGCAAGATTATGACGTTTCGCTTCATTTAATTGATCTCTTTCTGTTTTTGCAGTATTAACTGCCTTCGCTATGGCTGCAGCACCACCACCTAATGAACCTAAAGCACCCAAAGCAGCAAACAATGGAATTAAAGGCAAAAATCCACCTTTCTTGGGAACTGCGATTACTCTAGAACGAGGAGGTAATATTCTTCTTCCAGACTTCACTAAACTATGATATGCAGCTTTCACATTAGCCAAAACACCTTTCCTCTTACCAATATGTCTTATTGCATTACGTGCTTGCTTCATTGCACGCATAAACGACATAGCACCACCAAATCGATTACCCCTTCTACTTCTTCTCCTACCCTTACTTCTACTTCTTCTAACACTACCATCCCTTAGACTTTTTCTATACTTGCTCCTCATACCCATACCCAATTTTGTTTTTCCTTTCATAGCAACAGCAACTAATGAAGCAGCTAATCTTTCTCCTAAACCTGCGCCTTTACTCTTAATTCGCCCAATAGCCTTTTGGTATAATTTCTCGTCCGCAACGTGACGCTTCAATAAATCGTTTGAATGAGAATAAGATATATCGTGTTCTCTACAAGCCTCATCCAAAAAATTCACACCCTTATCACCTCTTTCAAGACGTTGTTTTAATTTTGTTCCAGGACCACAAAATCTATATCCTGGTATATGTAATTCCACTGGAAGCTTATTTATGACAGTATTCAGCAATCCACTACCTTTCTTTCTCCCTTTCCGAATTAAACTACTACGTTTCCCCCTCAACCCCATCATATTAAAAATGAATCGTCTTCATTAATAACAAATGATATAATAACACATAACAACCAAAAGCAATAAATATATACGCCTCATACATACACACTCCACACTTTAATTTTTTTTAAAACTAATGAAGAATATATATACTCATTTTAATTTTATAACAATTAATGATATAGAATTAAACATAAATACAATAATTATTTATTTTTAATATGGACATACATATATTTTACAATTTTATATTGTTTTTCAATAAATCAACATCATTATAAATTTTTTGCAACCCATATACGACTAACTCTTTTGTTATGCAAACACACTCAGACGTCACTCCATTAAACATTTTTTCTATTTCCATATTTACATCTTCTCCACTTCTACCCAAACGATCTACCAATTCCTTATAAAATTCACCATATTTTAAGTTTGTTAAAAGTGCTAATCGAGATTCCACCACATCTTTTAAACGACATAGTTCCAACAAACCTTCATACGCTAAATATAGAAACGCTCCATCTTTGTCTATTTTCAATATTCTAGTCGATCCACAAACCTTCATACGCTAAATATAGAAACGCTCCATCTTTGTCTATTTTCAATATTCTAGTCGATCCATCAAAACATTCACTAGACATTTGCAAATTAAAACTACTAATAACTGGAAATACTCCATTGCAATATTCAAAATATTTTTTCAATTTCGCAGTCTCTAATAAAAATCGATCCCACTCTTCAACATTAAAAAGCACACACTGCTTTTTTATGCCTACAATTTTCACCACAGGTACAAAATCAAAGTCTGGTGACAAACCAACACATATCCACTTCGAATGACTTTTGTTCAAAAAGTATGTCCTTTCTCCTACTAAAGGTATATTCCAAGATGGTTCTCGTACATTTTTCTGCACACACATATCTACTTTATCCCAGAAATCATTCGTCTGACCCATTTGAGTAAAAAAAGCTTCTATACAAGGATCTACTTTATAATTTTCAACTTCATTCGTAAAATTACCTTCTTCAATACTAACATTCCTCAATTCACCGTCTTCAATTTTCTGAGAACAATCAGTTTGTTCCTTCATATTAAATGAACGCTTCATGATAACTCACAATACTGAGAATAATTCCATAACTCTACCTTTATATATCTTTCTTCACGCACGTAATTGGACCCTCGAGCTTAACCGATTCTAAAACCTCCTCATTACCGTCGACATTGAAATGACCTTAACCTTGAACCTCGGGCTTAGCCGATTCTAAAACCTCCTCATTACCGTCGACATTGAAATGACCTTAACCTTGAAATGATCTTAACACTAAAACCTCTTCGGCCTCAGCCGATTCTAGAACCTCCTCATTGACCTTGACCGTTCCAACATGCATTGTGGTCAAGGTCAATGAGGAGGTTCGAGAATCGGCTGAGTCCCTATTATTTTTCGTCACTTTAAAACTTCCATTCACTACCTGAGAAGAGGTTAAATGAAAGAGCGAAAAAATGCTTGTAGTTAAGTAATTTTTATATTTATAATTAACTCCTTATCTTTTTAATAAAGATAAATATTAATGACCTTGATTTCGATAGATATATTTTTTCTTAATTTTAAATGCAATGTAAGTTAAATATTTCTATTATTTTTATATACTTACGCTTACACAAGCATGTGTAAGTACATACATACATTATATACTTATATTTTGCATTAATTATCAAATTCGATACATATGGACCGATTTCTTTATGGGACTTTTTGAGGCTCTTCGTTTATAGTATATGTAGGCTTCACAGTTCCATTCGAAAACTGACGACATGGACTCCTTCTACACTGATTTAAACATTTCCATATTTTTGTATTTCCCTTGTATTGCAGTCTTTTAAATAGAACTGGAGACTATTAAAAGAAAATCTAAATTTAAAGATTTAAAGAACGAACTTTTTTGTACATATCGTACTTTCTACTTTCTAATAATATTTATACACTTAAAAACTTTGTCATAGTGTCAATAGCTTTAAGAATTTGGTTAAACCTTCGGGGCACGGAAGAAACACTCTTCAATAAATGTCCACAGTTCGTTCTTGTTTGAAGGTCAAAAATTTATTTTATAAATCTTCTTTACAAGCGGACCCCTGATCAAATATAGTACCCAAGATAGTATTTCCATATTATTGCTCACAAACCATTGTCTAATAACCGTTTGTATAAAGAGGGCAATTATCATTCTGAAAGGTAAAATTATCGTTGTTTTTGTTACTATGGGGAGCATTACATTGTATTTGTTTGAATGTGCCACATATCGTTGTTGATATATAGAATTTCTTGACTGACATGAACGCATTGGGCCAGAGTTTTTATATTATTAATTACATTATTCGAGAAATGTGGTGAACAATGTACTTATATGTGTAATTAAAATAAAAGATATTCAAAGCTGTTTCTGTTGCTCTATTAGTGACAATTTCTTAGCGTTTACTGAACTTTTTAACTAAGAATACTTTATTCTACAACATACTATCAACGATGATCCATGACCGCTGTTTCAAATGAGACGATTTAAAAATGCTTTAATCTTGTTGAGCAGTAGAAACTTTTGGACGATCTAAACTTTCTTTCCTATTAGTGCTTCCACCTTCTACCCATCTTTTCTTTACCGTCTGAACAGTGCTCTCTACTATATTAAAATGTTGTGGTACAGTCCGTATTGACCAATCCTCTTCTAATTTAGAAATTATTACAATTTTATCGACTTTGTTTAATTTTGTCATTTTGAACACTATGACATAATATATAATGGCATTAGTAAATCATGTAATCTGCAGCAAATCAGGTATACTCGATTTTGTTACAATCGAGTGTATAATAACCTAATTAATCAATGACATGTAGCGCTTCCCACATTTAGGGTTTACTTATTGTATTTAGGACAGTTTGCGTTTTCTTTCTTTCTTCTTAAGCTAATTGGGTAATTTGTTTGTATTTTGAGTCCTTTATTGAGACGATCTTTATATATAACTCATGCAGAAGTATGTAAGTAGCACTTTTTCATCAAAATTATCTCCACTTTTCACACGATTTTAATGTGTATTTGTCATTACAAATTATCATGACGAGGCCCGTCATATGCAAATTTAATTTTATTTTTAAAAATAAGCGGAAAATAAACTAGTAGGATGATAATATTCACTAATTTTAATATAAATATGTTTGCACGTGTATCCATACCGTTATATCCTCATATCACCCTCTTAATACATTAAGAGAATAAAATAAGTAATATTGTTGGTATATAAATGATACCCGCGATGTAACAATCTGGCAAGTATCCAAAATAAACTGTACTGTTGTTAAAAAGTTTAAAACAAATCAAAATAAGCCCAAAAATGCTATATGAAATTAAATTGCGAATGCACACGATAAAATAGTGTACGAAGAAGTTTCGAACGAGCAATCGCACCCCAAATACTACATGACTACAAAGGGTACTAGGAAAGTTTTGCAATACAACTTTGTTTATTTAATTTTTTAGTACTTTCCTCTACACTCAATACACCTCTATCCTCCGAAACCAATCTTTAAACAAGTTCTGCTAAGTTTCACTAGGGAGTAAAGCACACTCGTTGTCCCAAGCCCGCAAAAGGTCCTTCATCCATTTTAGCTTCATTTTCACATGCGGGAACAGTGCAAAGTCGTTTGGAGCAAGATCTGGACTGTAGGGAAGGTTCGGTGCAGGCTTTGGCGCGGTGAGCTGGAGCATTATCGTGATGGAGGAACCAGGTGTCCATTCTTGCCTTGGCCGCAGGTTCTTTATAGATCCAATGACTTTAGATAGGCACTGTTCAGTATGCCACTTAGCTGTGACTGTCTTGTGTGTGTCCAAAATGACGCGGTCCACAATTCCACTCGATTCGAAAAATACAGCTCATTTTCTTCTTTACAGGTCGGGATTTTCTGACAACTACGGGTATGTCCTCATCATCAAAGACGCAAACTTTGTTTTGAGCTATGGTCGGTACATCGTAATAGTACAGCCAAGTCTCTTCACCTGTCACGATGTTGTTCGCATACCGAGATTGTCCCTTATTAAACTCTTTTTTTAGCATCTCCCGGCACCAAGTCACGCGCCGTGTCATCTGCAAACGATCATGCAGAATCGAACGCATTGCTGGTGCATTTAGGCCTGAAGTACCCTCTGTCTGTTGGTAGGTCACTCACCTGTCCTCGCCATGCATTTTTCTCACAGTGGTACCGTTTTCCTCCGTAACTGACGTTCGTGGCCTTCCCGGCCTCTCAGCATCCTCCACAGTTAAATTTCCCCTTTGGAATTCTCTATACCACCTGAATATCATTGTGCGATGTGCACAAACATCACCTAATGCAAGAGTTATTTCTTCAAAGCACTGGTCTATGTTTAAGCCACGCACGAAATTATAATGCAAAACTGCCCTTATCTCATTTCGTGACCACGATGCCATCGCAAGCATTTTGCACTCTCGCTGCTAATGAATAACCGAGCCCATCGACATGGCGCGGCGGCTACTATGCACGTATGAACATGTCTCAATATGCAGCAACAAGCAGCTTCCTACTATTCATTGTTGCGTCATATTGCAAAACTTTCCTAGTACCCTTTGTATTTAGACCTAAATAAAATTAGGACTCGGTTTCTAGTCGTGCAAAAAACAACATAAAGTTGACTGTGTTTGTTAATTTTTGCAACAATGTGAAATTAATAAATATAAAGTATTAGAATGCGTTGTAACTAGTACTGAAGCTATGATATTCTTACAATTCATTATCAAAACTGCGAGACTATCTAGTGGAAACAATTTAGTGAATCCCGTCCAACAGAGCAGAAATGTGTGCACCTACTAAAAATAATAGTATCGATTTGAAACTTTCATATATTTTAGAGAAAAAGTGCAACTATCAATGAACAATACTGTTTATCCTCATTGTATAGATTATAAATTGTATTCGTACAAAAACCGGGGAAAGTAAAATTCGATGTTCGACTATTGCATGATAATACAGCTATCCCTATACAGTTACTGCTACACAGAAGTTTTCAAAAAAACATTTTCAGGACGATACAGGTGCCATGATGTTTTTTCAATGTAATTTCAATCGAAATTCTGGAATTTTCTAAGGCGGTTTAGCGAGTTAAATGCAAATTAAGCAATATTTTGTATGTTAATTTATACACAATCAATATACATATAAAAACATAACTAAAATATAATTTATTATCTTTTGCTATATCAAATCTAATTCATTTAGTTGTTACGAATTTAAAAATAAACGAAACTTGTAGATGTTATCATTGTTTGTTTTTCATATATAAATTCAATTTTATATTATCTATTATATCCTATTTCTCACTTTTTTTGTGTTCAAAAGGCTTTCGAAGAATTTTAAAATGCACAATAGCTTGAAATGCCGATGTATTTAAGCAATTCACAGATAATACGGACATTTGGTTGCCCACGTAAATATTATGAACTAGTTCTTATGTAAGTTTGTAGTTTTATCAATTTAGGTCATTCTATAGAGTGTCAAATTCATAGATATGGTATCTATGAATATTCATATATGGAAACATGTGTACATATATATTGGAATGTGTTGCGTTTTAATATATATTTTATTCAAAATTCAATACTTATTGTAAGTACGTACCTATTGGAGATATATTTTGTATAATAAATTTGTATTTATTTAAAAATAATACTTATTAATAGCCAACAAGAAACCTTAGAAACACAAAATAACAAAAGAAAACATATTTTAGTGTATTGTATTTCATATCTACACAAATATAACTAATGTAGTTTATTAGAAAATATGTGTGTATAAACTTTTTTCACACATGTACATACGTATACATACACCTTCGTAAATGGAGTTAAATACATAATATTCGTCCTAAAACCGACGCCATTACAGGAAGATATGTATCTTGATTGCTTTAGTTGTACTCGAAAAGGTATATGTATTAACTAATAGAAACAGTTACTTTTTTTGTAATTAATTTAGAAACCGCACATGGCTGTACATTTCACGCTTGCAACGAGGTAAATCCGTGTGGTTCTAGAATATCGTGGTCAAGTTTGTCTCTGTATAATTACTAGTTTTTTTTATATTTAAAGTACTTTAAAAATGATGATGAATCTGTTCCAACATCTGTTTCTGACATGAAAAATATACGCATATTCCAATTTACCACAAACAATCGCATAATAGAGGATTTTCAATATATCAATACCATTAAATCCCTTACAATTACGTACGTATAATAAATCTCCAAACACTTAATAGCTCTGATACACACTTTTATTTTCAAACGTAAATCTACAGTAAAAAATTACACCCAGCTTTTAATTGATTCCGTAGATTGCAAAACATTTAAGTTAAGCTTTACTTTATGAAATTTACGAGAAAATGAAATCCCCAAACAACATTTAAGCCCAATTTACTATTTACATACCAAACGTAGCTATAATCGCCCGTCTATCACGGGTGCATTACACAAAATATTAATTCAACAGAATATTTTAAATCGTATGCGTAAGTAAGTATGCCAAGTCTTATAAAATTTTAAATGAAGAAAATGTAACTGGTCCTGGTTGGTCTCTGATGAAACGCTATATGTAGATTAGATTATAATGTAAATACTCTTCCTCTGGACACGTAGTTTATTCTACTCTAAAGATATAATCTCATCAAATTTAGATGACTATTATTGACACAAAAAACACTGAGTTTATTCATCATTAAATGCTTTAGTCTTAAGCTCAATTTGCTATGTACACACCAAGCGTTACTACAATCGTGGTGTAGGAAAGGATTGCATTACATAAAGTATCAACGCAGCAAAAGATTTTAAAATCGTCTGCACAGGGTATACGCAAGCCTTCTAGTAGTAATGTGGGACAATCTCGGTATGTAAACAGCATCGTGACAGGTGACGAGACTTGACTGTACTATTACGATGTGCCGACCAAAGCTCAAAACAAGATTTGGGTCTTTGAGGATGAGGACACACCCGTAGTAGAAAATGATCTGTGTATTTTTCAAAGCGAGTGGAATTGTGGAACGCGTTGTTTTGGTCACACAGAAGACAGTCACAGCTAAGGGGTATACTGAACAGTGCCCGCCTTAAGTCATTGGATCTATAAAGAACCTGCGGCCAAAGTCAAGAATGGACACCAGGTTCCTCCATCACGATAATGTTCCAGCTCACCGCGCCAAAGCCTGCACCGAATATTTGACCACGACAGGATTGAAACTTTTCGAGCACCCTCCCTACAGTCCAGATCTTGCTCCCTGCAACTTTGCACTGTTCCCGCATGTGAAAATGAAGCTAAAAGGGAGGCGGTTTTCCAGTGATGAGGACCTTCTGCGGGCTTGGGACAACGAGTGTGCTTTACTCCCTAGTGAAACTTGGCAGAACTGGTTTAAAGATTGGTTTCGGAGGATGGACAGGTGTATTGAGTGTAGAGGAAATTACTTTGAAAAAATTAAATAAACAAAGTTGTATTGCAAAACTTTCCTAGTACCCTTTGTATTAAGTTCATTTAGTGTTTATTTTTTCGTGCTACATTAAAATTTCAAATTAGGAATGTCCAATATATACCCAAAACTCTATCGCAACTGAGTTACAAGCACTTGACGTTTTAGATAATTCTACTAATGCGGGTATTACGAATCGCTGTTGATTTCGTTCTTATTAAAAAGTCGGGGTGGCTACAATTTATCTGTTATTTATTATTCATCAAGACTGTCAATTAGTTAATTTAGCGTGTTTATTTTTTCGTATTACATTAAAATACTCTTAAATGTATGTTAATATTTTCGAAGACTGCGCCGATATTCACTTTATGGATTGTGTAGTGAAAATGGACGAGTGGCGTTTGATGAATATAGTCGACGACTTCCCACTCGCGAAGTACCGTGTAGAACTATTTTTAGTAATGTTCATTGATGTTTAAAAGAAACAAGCAAGTTTCCTGCAGCTACTTCTAAACGTCTCGTGCAACAAGAACTTGCTCAAGAAGAAGCAATACTTAATATGACTGACGTTCAACTTTATACTAATGCCCGAAGAATAGCCAACAGACTTAACCTAGGCCGCACGAGAGTACGGAGAACTTTTTCACAATTTCGCTTTGTACACGTACGTACCATATCTTACCTGTACAAACTTCAGAACATAACGACTACCCATCAAGACTTGTATTTACTCGCTGATTAGTGAGAAATTAAGGGCTTTGTCGGAAAATATTGTTAAGTGATGAATCCTTCTTCACTACAAGCTGTATCAATAGTACCGAGTATTAACTTAAATGAAATTTTCTGGGCACTTGAAAATACACGGCAAGGGAATCCCATTTTTAAGATATATTTTTGGTAATCTTGTGTGTGGTATCATTAACGACCGTCTCATTGGGCCGTTTATAATCGAAGAATGTCTCACGACATTTCGTTATTTACATTTCCTGGAAAATAACCTTACAACATTATTAAATAACGTTTCTCTTAATGTAAGACGACAAATGTGGATACAGCACGATGACGCACCTCCACACGTTACAGATTTTTTCAATCGAATTTATACGAACCAGCGGATTGGAGGAGGTTCAAGAACTGGAAGGCTGAAAATGTGGTTTATGCAGAACAAGTTGAAAAGAGAGAACAACTTGTTAGAATTATAGATATCGCAGCTGATACCGTGCTGATCCTGAGATTGTTAGCAGAGCTACTTTTTCAACAACAACTAGGTGAATATTTTGAACAACTAATTCAATAAAACGATTTTTTTAAATGTTTTCATCGAAATTTTTTGCAGTGGTAAATAATACCTGTATTAGTAGGATTATCTAAAACTACAAATGCTTGTACATCAGTTGTGAACATCTTGACGCTGTGGCCATACCCGGTATATAAATCGTATACCCTTTCAAAGATAAACTTACTATATTTTACAAAGACCACCTAAAACGAACACATAGAAAATAACTGGCTAAATATGTCCCAATTTTAGAGAATACTTACTTACTTGATATTTGACATTTTGGGAATATCAAACCTTATTTACTTAATTTTATAAATTATTTTTATTATGCATACGAAAATTTTCCTGGCATAGAATATTTACCAAACTTTCTTGTTGTAAGTAATACAGCTTTCATATTGTTATTAGAGTTTTTTAGCGTTACTAAATAGAAATAAATATACTCATACCGGCCATATGGTGATTTTAACGTCTGTAAGGTGTACGAAAACTTTCGTAATTAAGTGTACATAACATTGTTAATAATACATTTTTAAAACTAATTGTTAATATAGCATGTATTAGATTGTATCCATGTAATTTTATTCTGCGTTATTTATTTATTAAGAATAAATTATACATATGTAGTGTTTTTTCATAACACTAGTCCTTATCATGTAAATGAAGAAAACTAATTTATCTGTTATCATCTTTTAAATATTTTATAGAAATTTATTTCTTTTGTGTGTGTATGAATGAGCAAGAAATATTCATAGTCTGCCGTAGAGAAAACCGAACGTTTTTAAAATAAAAACAAAAGCTCACTATTTTGGCAAAATTCATTTATTTTATTCAAAGTAGCCGCCTTCAGCTTCAATAAGTTTTGCACGGTTAATTAACACGTCGAATGAATTTTTAAATTCGTCTTTAGAGATGTCCTTCAAGATCGTCGTCGACGCCATTTTCATGGCTTTGACGTCAACATAAAGCTCTCCTTTCATCGGTAAATGTAGTTTGGAGAATAGATAGAAATCACAGGGTGGCAAATCCGGTGAATACGGTGAATGGTTAAAATGCCATTTGTAGTTAGAAAACCTGTGATAAGCGTCGAGTGATGAGGTGGTGCATTATCATGCAACAAATGCGAGCTACAATTTTCACGATATTGAGGGCGCACGCGACGAATACGCGCCAAAAGACGCTTCATAATACGAAGATAATATACAGCATTGACTAGTTGTTACAAACTCTTTGTGCACTATGCCTTTTGAATCATAAAAACAAGTCAACATTGTCTTCACTTTGATTTCTCCAAACGGCTTTTTTTCGGTCTTTATTCACTTGGATGCTTCCATCCGAAGCTTTGACGCTTGGTCTCTGGATCATACTGAAAACATCACGTCTCGTCGCCAGTTACAATAGAATACCTAAAGCTTTCGTGCTTTCTTGAGTCCTTAATCAAGTCTGTACAATGTTGAATTCAGTTAACTGTAGTAGTATAAGTCTTGCATAAAACTTTCTCTGTCTCAAATGATGTATCAAAATGCGATGAGTTGAATCGTTGGAAATATTTAATCCCATTCCCACCTATTGCAATGAGGATTTCGGCTTATTTCGTATAAATTCACGCACAAGTTCGATTTTACTTTTCGTAACCACAGATTTGTTTGCACCAGGATGTTCGTCGTCACTTATGTCCGTAAGACCGTCTTTATGTCTTATATACCACTCATACACACGCATACGTCGTCAGATTAAACGTCTCAGTAAACGATTTCCTGAGTTTAAAACAAAACTTAAGATTTGCTCCTTGTTCCAAATTAATTTTTCAACCAATGCAAATGTCATGATATTTTGATATAACATTGGTGAAAGATCTACCTTACTGACTCATATTTTTTTAATAGATGGCGCGACTAAAAATTACTACTTTAAAAAAGTTCAATTTTTTCTGCGACAGACTGTGTAAAATGTGTGAAGAAGTAATTTGTTTACGAATTTTTGGAGCACTTAACTATAGATACAAATTTTTTTCTTTTGAATTACTTTATAAATTTCTCGATTAATACTGGATGACAAGGTCGCTAATTAAGCAATTCTCTCTGTTGGCAAAAAATATATTATTAAATCGAAGGACTTAATTAAATAGTATTAAATGCTATTAAATACTATTGAATACTATTAAATACTAAAAATCCAGTACATTGAAGTGATTGTCTATTTAAAATATTCTTTTTTTTTTGATTAATCTATATTTTTAATAATCTACGTATTAGTAGATGTGATTCATTTATACATTTCATTATAACAAAAAGTTTTAATGGCACTTAAAGAATTAGTTCTAATTCTATAATTGACGAAAGAATGTCTTTTCACCAGAGAGATTACTTAAAGCTGTAGAGTCTGTTCCACTGCCATATCTCCAGATTTATTATAGTTCTAAAGTGTTCTTGAAGTATATTCCCTAGATTCATTCCTTTCACTATATCTGGTAGCTTCAAGAGCAGTGTTTCTAAATAGAGTTTCGCTTCAGGATATTCATCCCGCATACGTAAGAACCGTGCCCTTGCGAAGGTCTTACATTAGTTTAGTACGCGCATAGTGCTTTCTTCTCTACTTAGCAAAACTTGCATACGGTGTTTTCTGTCAAACTTATATTATTATTGAATTTGAAATGTTCTGCTGCGTGACCTACTCTCATCTTAACAGGTGCCCGTACTCTACTTTTAACTCACTTTTGCATTGCTGTTTTGATTATTTTCTTTGTGGGTATCAAATGGCTTACAAAGGCGTATAAAAGTCACAGACAAAGTTTATCGAGCAAATTTGTCCGCTTCTTTATTATCCGCATAGACTCAGAGCGCGCCCACAATTCCATATAACCCTAGAAATTCCCAGAATATAGTCTCTTTAGCAATGATTAGAGAAAATGGTTATCGAGCTATTTATTCCACCTGATTTATTAATTTATTCAACAGTAATGCAATACCGTTACTTTCGCTTGAAATACTATACCCATAATCATTGTTTTTTCTTTGAGTCAGTAAATTCCAGCTCCGACTTATTGTGCCCTGACTGTAAAGGGATTTCATTTTAATGAACCAAACCTTTAACAAATAGTTTAAATAAACCTGCAAATTATTATTTCAATTTCTTTAAAATTTTTAAACAAATGTGATTATTAATTGACCAGATCCGGGATTATCTAGGTTTAGAAATAATTCAGTAGTTTATGAGCTTTGGTTAATAAATCTAAAATGCGTTAACGGTAGTATAGTTTCTATTATGTTAATCGAATGACAGAAGTACTCTAATAAATTCGAATCTTGATAGTGGTATAATGAAGGCAGTTATATATTTGTTATATATATATATACGTATACATACATACATATATATGTATATATATATATATATATATATATATATATATATATAATA
Source organism: Dermolepida albohirtum (assembly GCA_031893035.1). Classification (NCBI taxonomy): domain Eukaryota; kingdom Metazoa; phylum Arthropoda; class Insecta; order Coleoptera; family Scarabaeidae; genus Dermolepida; species Dermolepida albohirtum. The sequence goes on along the minus strand of JAVIWB010006228.1, from coordinate 37,089 downwards.
TGTGTATATTTGTTTATCGAAAACCCTGTGACCGATGATACATTTAATTGATTGAATTGATATCATATAAGTAGGCACGTTTAAGTTAAGTATTCACTTATCATTATCTGCATTTTCGATAATACACAACACAAATATTTATCAGATCAAGATCACGGTATAGCTTACTAAAGCGTCAGTAATATCGCTGCTTATCCTACAGTAGAAGTATACATAGCTGTGCATTTATTTTGCTGAAAATAGCCTGCCTCCGTTCTATTTTTTTTGTGTTTCAATTTCTTGGAAATAATTTTGGCACGAATCTTTGGTATGTATGTCTGTGTGTAAACATTACTGTCTATTTTCTAACTCTGCTCAATACGAAGGTGGTCCATCGAATATTTGATCGGTACTATTTGATTATAAAACGATTAAAATAACACAAATGCGTTATAAAAATATCAGGGATTTGAACACGATTATTTTCTTTGTTAGCAAACACTTGTATACTCATATACCTCAAATTATTTAATAAAGTACCTTTGCAGGTCCACTAAGTGATATGAAAAAGCATGTTTACAAAATTTATTAATATCACTCTTGTTGTATACTCAATTAATTCGTTAGAGATATTAGATATCGACGAGGGCTCGCAAAACTAAGTTCGTAATGAAAAAAATATATTAGTTTATACAAAAATATGCATGTATGTAGTATTTACAGTATCTATATCCCGGCATATATAGATATAAAATATTTTCTTTTTACTTTATATTTGGACAACAATACTGTTTAACTATGATTACACTATGTAGCATTATTACCCACTTCAAGCTACTCATATTAGTACACACACCTACAAATTTAAGGCGGAATATTTTAAAATGTTCGGAACTACTTCAATATAAACTAAGCCATTATATATCTAATAAAATCAAAAAAAAAACAAACTCAATTCAACTAGTCAATAAAATGACGTCTAATTAATAGTGTCATTTTAATTATGTTATTTGAACCACAATAATCTCTACACATAATATTGTTCATTGACGTTTGCAGCTTTGTGTTTAAATGAACTTAAAGTAAGTTTACAGTCAAAATAGAAGAAACAACTTTATGATGAAATAATTGTCATCCAGAGTAATTTTAAATGTTAATAAGAGTATATTTTCTTATTTAAGTAACTGGTTAACTTCAATAAAAGAATGTGAGTAAAAAAATTAAAACGTCTTTACATACATTTATTTCAAGTTATTAACTAATTTCTTGATCATTAATTTTCCTAAAATAAAACTAATATATACTCTTCGGGGAACAATTAATTGCGCTTTGAAAAAAATATAATAGATGCTTTGAAATTTAGGAAATAAACGAAACTAAAATTATGTAAAAATATTTCACAATCTGCCTAGATAGTGACACGTAGTTATATTTCTATATTTTTAATATTATTCATGATGGTGCCTTATAAATTGTAGTTTTCTTTTCCATATATCATCCTACCAATTTTATCAATCGGATACTTTCACAAATTCTAAATCGTTTTAATATCTCAATATTAGTGATTATCTCAAAATTTGAATTTTGTTCAAAATAACATTTCACAACTTTACTTTGCTCAACATTACTAGCCTGTTATAAATAAAATACAATTTTGAGTGTAATATTTTAAAATATATATAATAAGCACCAAATTACCCACATGAATAGATTAACTCTCCCATAAACGGAACATTTTGTTCTTACTTTGTAAATATTTATCTGGATATATCTATATTTTCAACTTTTTTTTACAATTTCTTAGCTCGAACTTAATTACATTTGTCAAAAAAATCTAAAAGTTTAGAATTTTATATTGATTGCTGAAATTATATTTTTTGAAATAAATAAACAATATAAGAAATTTGCTAATTCAATATATGTATTTAACAAATTTGTAAAATATGGTCATACCATAAAGTGTATGTTAGTTATTCTTATTGTTACCTAGAAAAGAGTTACAAAATCCCAATGTTTAATTCCTCTTTCAATTATTGTTTCTAATGTTGATATATAATTTTCCTCATCTTGGCTTCCGGGCTGGAACCGTGTCTTCGACAATACAAGCACCGACGCGTGGTCACCACTGTAGTAGTGTAGTGGTGACGAAAAATTGATGCCAGACTCGGTCTCAGCCTGGAAGCCAAGATAAGGAAACTATGGACAACAACGCAGGAATCTACGAGCTCGATTGCTGGTATAAAGAGTATTCTGTTTGGAGGCAGACAACTTGAAATTGGCAATACTGTTTTCTGTAACAATCAATTTGACAGTTCTCGGTTGTTTTGAAGTTAGTATGCTTTGGCAATTCATCATAAATATACTCACACCGGAGCAACGTTTGCAAATTGTTCAAATTTATTTTGATAAACATGGTTCAATTCGAGAAACTCATCGGGTATTACGTGCATTTTATGGTGCTCATAATCGTCCATCAGAGCGATTAATTCGAGAAACTATGGATCGATTTCGTAATGTTTACTCTAAATAATAATACGTATCCAATAAGACGTCGTATAGTGCATATATAATAAACGATTGCGCATGGCAGTGTTGATGGCGATCCAAATGCGTGAGTTCGTCATCGTGCTTAACAATTAAACTTGTGGCCATCCACTTTATGGAAAATTTTGCGTAAAGATCTTGGTTTACGTGCTTATAAGATTCAACTTGTACAAGAATTGAAGCCACACGATCATCATTCGCGCCATACATTCGGCGAATGGGCGGAAAGAAACATTGCTATTGAACCACATTCATTTGAAAATTTTGTTCAATGATAAAGCACACTTTTGGTTAAATGGCTATGCCAATAAGCAGAATTGTCGCATTTGGAGCGAAGATAATCCACAAGCCATTACAAGCAGAAAAAATCACCGTTTGCAGCGCTTTATGGGCCGGTGAAATCATTGGTCCATATGTCTTCAAAAATGATGATATCTGAACGTTACAGTGAACGGTGTGTGGTACAGAGACATGATTACCAACTTTTTCGCGCCTCAATTGCAAGATCTTAATGTTGCAGACATGTGGTGCAGGACGGTAATACGTGCCACACAGCGCGCGATAGAATTAATTTACTGAAAGAAACATTTTTTCTGTGGACATGTAAAGTCACATGTCTACGCCGATAAACCTAAAACAATTGAACACTTGGAATAAAGTCAATTTCGTTGATATTAAAAACATTTTTCTGTGTTTTATTTCAATTTAGAATTCTCCACCTCCAAAAGAAACATTCGTTAATATATTTTTTGTCTTTTCTTATAATTTGTAAGTACTTGGAGAGAACTTCTTTAGTCACCCCGATCTTGTTAAATTTTTTATATTTTTTACACTTACTACTATATTACTACTAATTTTTTTACTATTTGTAGATTGAGCAATTATGTTCTGTTATGCATGTATTTAGTTATAGTTTAATTATTTTTGTTATTTTCGGGAAGTTGTACCAGGTGAAGACTAATTCCTTGTCAAAGGAGTTTTTAACTTTAATTAAAAAAAAAGTATAAATCTAGACTTTATTATTTGCTCACAAATATTTGATATTAGGCATTTTTAATGCAACTGTATGAGATTGCAAGCGTATGAGTATATGAAAAAGTCAAAATATTAAAAGAAAAAGAAAATTAACGAATTATGCAATAAATCAACGTACAATATTTACATTGACATTACATTTTGTCGAATATTTATATATATATATATATATATATATATATATATATATATATATATATATATATACATAAATATGTGTGTATATTATAGACAGATTTAAATTGCAATGCTATTTTCGATTCTTAAAGATATTATACGCAGATCCTCAGTTTCTGTAAATATCCGTTTCTTAATTGTTTCAATTATGCATGTGTATGTGTCGAAAATATACAAGATTCATAATTTTTGTTCCGCTTATTTATCCAATCAACTTTTGGTTTTTGAACACTGTGGTATATGATTATTGTCTTAAAGCGATTTTGAATGACTCGTGATCTAACATATCCCGTGCTGTTTTCATTCAATCACACATTACGTGAATCTAAAGCTTGGTTTTGTGCCGCCTTATTTTATCTTTCCTGTCGTCTGTCAACTATTTATCGTACAAAAAAGTAACTAGGGGGTCGCAGCATTTTTCTATGGAACATTTTTTAAGTAGAGGTGATTATAAAATATTATAATAGCAAAATTCTGATAAAAATAGATAATTTTATTATTATTTTTTGTACTTGCGAGTAATATCTTTTACTGTCATTTAAGTACATACTTCGTAGACAAATTATTGAAAATGTATGCCTATCCAATGACACCAATATTAGTAAAAGAACGCTGCTAGTTATATAGATTTTATAATTTTTTTAGGTGATGTGAAGAAACGAATACAAAATTTAAAAACGTAAATATAAAGTCAGTAAAAAAATTTCTATTATACTGTCAAAGCTTATGTTAAAAAATATTTTAATTTGAGTGAGTCCCATATGTGTTTATATTTTGATTATATACAGATTAATATCTATTTCATTCAAGTATTTACTTATTCAACCTTTTTTGAATAACACAAGATGATTTCTAGTAAAATAAGCATTGCTATGGGATATGAATTTGAAAATTTAAGAATGCAATAGTCAGGAACCATAACATAAACAGTTCATGATAATGCTATCGTACTTGAGGATTGGCTTTAAAAATTCTGTGGTGGCGACTGGATACCTAAAAATCAGTTTCAAAGCAGATCTAAAACCTTAGTCGACAGTATAGAAGAAGATACAACTTAAACCTAAAGGAACCTTGTAACATTAGTTATTAATACAGTTAAGTAAGTATGTAGGTAACTCCATCACCTTCCGCAAAGAAATAAAATCAACCGATTAAATGCTAAATTACGAATATTTTTTAAACCAATTAGTAACAACTGTATAGGGAATACGAGGATAGTTTGACAAGTAGTGAGAATGACACATAGGTGGCGCTCTAATTGGTAAAACAAATGCACTGTAATTTAGGCTGTCTATTTATATGTTTACATTCCGATATTTAGATAAATCGGTTGATTAGTTTATTTTTGACAGCTAATTGAAAAAGAAGCAACACGTCGTTTTGTTAAAATGGAAAAAGTAGAGTATCGTGCGGTGACTAAATACTTCGTAATTAAGGATATGAAAGCTACCGAAATAAAAGATGAGTTACGGGAAACATGAGGTGAATCTGCTCCATCATCCGCCATAATAAGTAGATGGGTAAATGAATTTAAACGTGGTAGAACAAGCTGTGTTGATGAAGCGCGCTCTGGAGCACCCAAAATCGTGACTTCTAAGGAAATGATTATAAAAATCCGTAATATTATTAGGCAAGATCGAGGACTCAAAGTGAGAGAGATAGCAGACATGACAGAACGCGTACACATTTTAACGACAGAATTGGGCCTTTCCAAGCTTTCGGCAAGATGGGTGCCGCGATTACTTACGACTGATTTTGCGCATTTCCAATGAGTGTTTGGACCTTTATAAGCGGAATCCGGTTGATTTTTGTAGGCGATTTGTTACTTGCGATGAAACTTGGATACACTACAGTACACCCGAAACTAAACAACAGTCGAAACAATGGTTAGAACGTGGTTCTGCACCTCCAAAGAAAGCGAAAACCACTTTATCGGCAAACAAGGTGATGGCATCAATTTTTTGGGATTCATAGGGCATTTTGCTCATTGATTACTTTCAGAAAGGTGCCACAATAAACAGACAATATTGTGCAGAACTTCTACAAAAATTAAATGTTGAGATTCGTGCTAAACGGCCAGGAATGGCAAAAAAAGATTCTGTTTCACCAAGACAATGCTCCCTCGCATACCAGTACAGTTGCGATGTCCAAAATCCACGAGTTGCATTTCTAATTAGTACCACATGCGCCCTATTCGCCGGATCTAGCCCCTTCCGACTTCCACCTTTTTCCAAAATTGTAAACGGCACTAGGTGGAATGAAATTTTCATCTAACGACTAGCTTATCATCTTCGTAAATGAGTATTTTGCATGCCTTCCGGAATCGCATTTTAGAGATGGCATAAGGGCATTGGAGCACCGTTGGAATAAATGTATTGCTCTTTTAGGAGAATATATTGAAAAATAAAAATTATTTTGTATTTAAAAGATATGCTCCAGCTCCCACAGCATCTATAAACATTTCTGATAAATGTTTGGTACATGGTAAATTGAAAATGCAGCAGTCCACTTTCATGAAGAAACAGGGGAATATTTTATTATACGACACATATTGCAATCAGCGGCTTTAAAACTTAGTGATATAAATGAAATTTTAAAGGCAAGTAATTATGTTCGAGTACCTGGAAATAATTTTGATTAATTTTTCTTGAATCTTAATAATAAAATCTGGTATTTAATATGCTAAAATGTTATAAATTAAACGAGTGCTGTAATCCCAAATAATGGAAATCACTAGCCTGTAAAACAATGCGCACAATAAAACGAAACTCCGAAAATAACTTGTAAGGGACACATTTGAGTTTAATACATCGCAATTAGTATTAATATAATAAATATATGAAGTATATCAACATTGAAAATTAATAGTATATATTCTAATTTTTTTCTGATATATTAACGGTATTTTAACAGTATGTTTCAAATATACGATTTACAGTCTACTTACCTAACACATACGGAAACAACATCCTTAAATTCTTACATGTGTAATTTTAACGCAAAATAGGTGTATTGTTCAAAACGTTTATGTATATATATGTAGTAGTTTCTTCAATAAACGATTTGTAAAATCAAACAAATTCCTAGTCTTCAATGCGACAGTAGCTGCTTTTTAATATTTTGTGTACAATATTTATATCATTGAAGTAAACAAGTTCCTATTGATTTTCTGTATTCATTTTAAAACAAAATTCGTATATAATGAAAATATTTTAACTGAGTTAAAACATTCAAATATGCAAGGCCAAATACCATATTATTTAATAATAATTAACGCTCTATAGTCATCTTCATAATATAGAAAATTCTATTCATAAACGTGTATGATATAATCACATATTTTTAATGAAATGAATGAGAATAAACTAAAGAGTCTGTATAGCGATCAATAAGGTTGATATATAACCCCTTTCCACAATTAACTATTTGTAAATTCTGTATACGCATTTCGACAACCAAGTTGTCATCATCAGCAGATAATTTCAAAGTGTCGCACCTTGTAAAACACGGCGAAGAAATTGTACGAAAAATGCACTCCGTACGCGATCCGCACCGTTGCAAACCAAGATGTACACTGTGTCTGTTTCACAAGATTTTTAAAAATACTTTTACTTAAACTAACATGCACTACTTCGGAAAAGGTTATTATGGTCAAAAAGTGTGAGTGATTTATGTGTGTTTTATGATATTGCTCCTCTTGTCTTTCAGCAGAGAGAAGAGAGGCGTTTGTAGAGGGCCGGCCTCATAAACGTTAACCAGATGGCCTGAATTCTTTACGATGTACATGCTTTCATACGCGTCCAGTTCGCGATAATTCTCTCTGCTGAAAGACAAGAGGAGCAATATCATAAAACACACATAAATCACTCACACTTTTTGACCATAATAACCTTTTCCGAAGTAGTGCATGTTAGTTTAAGTAAAAGTATTTTTAAAAATCTTGTGAAACAGACACAGTGTACATCTTGGTTTGCAACGGTGCGGATCGCGTAAGTGCATTTTTCGTACAATTTCTTCGCCGTGTTTTACAAGGTGCGACACTTTGAAATTATCTGCTGATGATGACAACTTGGTTGTCGAAATGCGTATACAGAATTTACAAATAGTTAATTGTGGAAAGGGGTTATATATCAACCTTATTGATCAAGTCAATCAACCACAGGCTCCATCAAATTCAACTCTGTATAGCGAAATTAGTGTGACAAAAAACATAGTCGAAATTTATCGTTTTTTCTTGAACTACAAATTTCATTTATCAAATATGCCTAGGCAAATTTATAATATAAATTCTAGATGTAAAGCTTCTATGTATATATTTATTATCGATGATACAATAGCACACATTCAAAAATAATATCTAAGTACGTAAACTGAAAGATTTCGTTGATAAAGTACAAATTGTGTTAATAATGATAATTGCATTTAGGCAGCATACGATATGAAAAATTCAAATTTTACCGTTGTTTACACCGTATATGTAATGCCGAAATTTTTTTAAAAAATTTCTGGGCTCCGTACGAGACGCGAACCCATGATCTATTCTCTCCGGGAATGTGCCACCACCATTAGACCATGGAAAGAGTGAATTTAAGTCCTAATGTGACATAAATGGTCTTATGGAAATAGTTATTAAATGAAAACTCACGGTTGGTTATTATTTCTCTCTAGGAATATACAATCACCATTAGACCACGAACACAGTGAATTCGAGTTCTTCCAATGTGCCATAAATTGCATTATGGTAATAGTTTTTAAGTGAAAACTCACGGTTAAACTGAAAGATTCTAGAATTAATGGAAAATTTTAAAATTACAAACGGAGGGAGAAAGAGAGTTTATCAATGCATGATACAATTAGAAGAAAAGAAAATAGAACAGAACAAGCATTAGGTGAGGAAAACAAAATGTTACAACTGTAATCAGTATGGACACTATTTTACTAACAGCCTGACTCGAGGATCAAGTGACAACTGCGGTTCAACTAGGCATTTCCGAAGATCTGGACTTCAAGTAAATATCAGATGTCCTACATATAATGTTCCAATTAAACTAGAATGTAATGTAGAAAATAATGTGAAAGAGGTATTGTAAATGCATGTTTGATACAGGAAGCCCTAATAGCTTAATAAAAGTAAGTGTTTTGCCGAATGATTCATATTTATAATTGTATATATCCCCTGGTTCTAAATATTTTGACTATTATGATAAGGTTGTGAAAATAAATGAAATTGAATATGCTGTACCAGAGAACATTATGTATTTTCCTACAGTCTTAAGAAGAGATTTTACTTCTTTGTCAAACATATCTATTGTTAATGACGAAAGTAAACTTACTCTAAATGTAAATAATCATATTATGGATAATGATGTATTAAGTGTATGTAATAATGATGCTCATGAACAAAGTCATACATATTTAAAAAATAGTCACTAAGCGTCGACTGTTCTTACAGCAATAGTGAATAAATGAAATTGAATATGCTGTACCAGAGAACATTATGTATTTTCCTACAGTCTTAAGAAGAGATTTTACTTTTTTGATCAAACCGTTAACAAAAATTTTACTGATTTGGTGAACTACTCGCTTAAGGCCACATAAGCACACCAATTCTTGCACTTACTATCTGCAATTATCTAGCAATTTATGCACACACAGAGTGTTAAAATTGAAGTTCAAAATGTAACAGGGCATTAACCTATTATTTTCTTTATCGTAGAGAAACTTCACAAAAGGAGAAATAAAAGCGTGCGTTTAGCCATTCAAATTAATTTAAACACACCGCCTTGTAGGATAAACACTCTGTTTACGGCTATTATTTCGACGCCCACAATGAAATTCCGCACTATAAACATCTCTCATTCACATTTCGTGCCACTCCATCCCAAAGCGATATGCAGGTTCTGAAGAAAGTTTTTCTTTTTCAGTTTCACGTTTTGATGCCCACGCCATCTGCCGGCTCAGTAACATTTATGAACTTAGTTGCTAATTAAGCGTCTACTCCTCATAGTACTTTCTCTTATTTTAAATTTCCACATACTTGTATTTCAATATACATATGTTATTAGCATATTTTTAATTATACCAATTTCAAATGTTTATATTTAAATTTCTATTTGAAAATATTGTGCAGTTTATAATACATTTTTAATTGAAAGACACAAAATTAAATATACGTATATCGATTATTCTAAAGAAAAAAAAATATTTTAGTATCCTTAGAAAAACACAACGTGAAGTTAAAATATACTTTTGATTAATGTATAGGATAATTATTATTATTACTATCCTTTTGACAAATTCTCATTTAATCCCCACTTACTATTCATACTCAGTTTATATATATATATATATATATATATATATATATATATATATTATGTATGATATTTTATTTTGTTTATAATAATATTTTTAAATGTAATTACCCCTAATCTCAGTCTGATTCGTACCTCCGCTATTATTATAATGATAGTTACTCAGAAACAAACATAAACAAATCACTATATCCTCTGGATATGGTATTTACTGTACTATTTAATATTCTTTAAATAAACTCCAGATATATATTCAATAAATAACTACTTAATTTTTTAATAAAAATAAAAAACTGATAACTTTTCTAATAAACAATATATTGTTCTTTTGAATAAAATGATACCTTTTTTGCATAATTAATCTGTATGACATTTCTTTATAACTATTAACTTTAATTAAACAATATAATTAATCTATTTAACATTTACTTTCTATTAAAATACAATTTAATTCCTTTAATTAAAATAATTTAACTTTCAAAACATTTATGGCCATTTAATTTTACATATCTTAATGTTTCTAATAGGTACCTTAATATAAACTTTCTCGTTTTTATTTAAATTTACTTAACGCCTTTCCTTTTCTTCTCCTTAATTCACCATAGATTTCCTTACCATCTCATATTTCTCGTACTTGCATATAATTTATATTACTCAAGTATAGCCTATCTTTAGTTGGTTATATGTGTCCTCGGTTTATTTTATACTTCTAATAATTATAATATTCTTTATAATTCCATTTAATTGTTTTTCAATAACCAATATCATTTTTAATTCACACTGGATTTCTAAATACTATATAATATTTTTTTCTTCTCCTTGTAGATCTTCATAAATTAAATTAATTATAAATGTTTAAAATACATACATATTTTAATATCTTACTTTCTGTATAAAACATTTAAAATTTTCAATGTAATATTCTTTCAAATATTTCAAATGTTGACCTTAACATCTCTAACAACAATTATTAGTTATTTAAAATAATACACGGCTTCATTGTATGTATTGTATATCAATACCATAACATATACTATCAATCTTTATATGAAAAATTCATACAAATAAGTGTTTCAATTTTAACTAAAATTATTTATTTAAGACACTCTGTCTCAAAGAAAAGGGAACTTCTTCAAAATAAAAACAAAAACTTACTACTTTGGTAAAATTCATTTATTTTACACGAAGTAGTCGCCTTCGGCGACCATGCTATGGGATTGTCCTATGACATATATTTTATCAGAAGAATTGAATATGAGGAGAATAACAGCAAAATTCGTGTCACGATTGCTAGGCAATGAACAGAAATTAAAAGCAACATGACCGTTGTACTTGCCCCGTGCGACTTTTTCTTTTCCCAAAAATGAAGTTAAGAAGGAGTGAAGATATGACACCATAGATGAGATTGAAGTCGAATCGCAGATGGTGCTATACACATTAATGAAACAAGAAACATTATTTATCGATGCATTTCGAGAACTTTTAATTATCATCTTATATTAACGCTACGAGTTATTCTTAAAAAAGTAATAGTTTATGTAATTAACATATTCCATTAGCAAGTACTTACGAAGAAAATTTCTAACGTTTTGGAAATTATAATTCGATTAAATAATGTAGAAGTAATAGATAGTAATAACTAATGACCATACTCTTTATTAACTATTATATTATTTTAGAACTTCGTAACCTATTATTCGACCCATTATGGTAAGCGATTCTGCAATAATATATTATTTTTAAAAAGTTCCGTTTTCTCTGAGACAGACTGTGTATATTATACATTTCTGTTTATCCTGTTATCGTTCTATTAGCCAAAATTAGTTTAATTATGTACTTCGTGATTATGTATGTACGTGTCAAAACCATTCATTAAATTTCTATAAAAGATAAAAATAAAGGAAAATGTGAAATTAGAAACTTTAGAAATATTTACAAAATTTGACAATTATATGCGACACCCAAAACAAATTATAACTTTCCTATAGTTTTTTAGAAGTTAATGATATAAAAGTGATTGCTTTTGTTATTTATATTCGACAATATAAAATTTTACCTTAACATATTTCTGTAAAATGCTCGTTGCGCTCAACGAGCGCTTATTGTAATAATAATATATTTAATTTATTATAATAAATTTAGAGAACAAGATCTACGTTGTTAAATAAGTATGCTCATACAGCATAATACTTTTGAAATTGAGTCTCCTTTTAGTTAATTCTTTAATAAACTTTTCAAGGACTGACAGAGATTATTTTGAATCAACTAGGCCCAGCATCCAGTTAAGTATAACATTACAATAAATGAAACTGTAAATAACAACTATGATTATTAAATTTAACAAAATTAAAGAACTACATTTTGTTGCATGCACAATTTATCTTATGTTCATATTTTGCGGTCACGGCTGGTCATTGTGGAATTGCAAAATTTAGGGTATAATTGTTCGAGTAACTTTCGTTTCTTTGACAAATTAGTCTTATCGTCCTCTCGTATATGTCACCCTAAGCTTGCAATCAATAGTACTGAAGGGTTATAGATCTCGTTAAGGTTCTAATTTTTACTTTAATTAGTAGGGAAGTTATTTCCAGTATTTTGTAATTATCATGATAATCAGTCGGTATCTTGCTTTTTCCCGCGCCTTTTGTTTCCGATTTTCTGTGACATCACGCGATTAGTAACGCAAAATATGTTGACATGATACATCGTCCTCTCTATCGATTATTTACGGTGACCGTTAGAACTCTACCGTCGTGTCCACCATCGTTCTCGCCACCAAAAGTTCAACTTTGTATATTGATTGTGTATGTTGAAGTAAATTCAGTATCAATAGTTTATTATTATTTATATTTGATTCATAAGACTGTGGAATTAATCATTTAATTATGTATAACATCTCAGCCTAATTACACGATCACTTAAGAACGTTTAGACCCTGATTTACTACATTTAAGCAATAGTTTATATTTAATGGCAATACAATTATTTATTCAAACATATCGTAGAATTAAACGTTTCGCCTACTTATTGACTCACCAGATTTCGTTTATTATTAAAATTAACACACTTCCAGCCGTAATTCAATTAGAGGTATTGTCGATAAACCGTTCCCTATTTAAATATTACTTATAAAATTTGATAACTGTGATTTAGTCAATAATTCTATTACCTTTATGTATTTGTTAAGTCTAACTTAATTAAGGGCTTCTTGGACGGTTAGCCAAAGTGATTTATCTTTGCTACCTGGCAATCAATTAGTAAACCGTCAGCTAATTACAATATTTTTTTCCTTTCATATAATCTTTTGCTTTTCATTCTACTATACGCTATAAATTCAATTATTTAATGTAAGTATTGATTCGGTACTAAACTGAACATTATTTTCGGGTGTGATTTATTGTTATTGTTTTAGTTTTTTGTTCTCGGAAAGTGTCAATTAAATGCCACATATATCAAGGAATATCTTTATACTAGTGTAAACCAACTATACGTATAGGTGAGGATGAGTAACTAAAGATTCGAACTGTAACTTAGATGACTCTTGTTTTAAATTGTACCTATCTATTATATATATATATATATGTATATATGTATGTATGTATATGTATGTATGTATATATCTTTTTTAATACTGTGTATTGTAAAATATATTATGTCGAAACTTAGATTATGATACTTATATTCCAGGAAACTTGTCCTTGAATGTAAAAATGAGAATAAATTAACTAGATATGCTGTACTCACACCTGTTAATCATGTCTATCGTTGACCTATTCACATGACTTTTGATTACCTATATTTATAACAACACATAAAATTAAAGTTTAAAATACTTCAGTTGTTTAGTAGACACAAATCTATCGTCCACATAATAGTACATATTCACAATTAAAAGTTCAAAATAAGGTTTTATTTGAACATGATACTCAATAGATCTAAAACTTCCAAAACTGCATGACCATCGTCAAGCCAGTTATGCTTGCCCCCCCCCCCCATCTATATATCTTTAATCTAAATTATCGGTGAAATCACATTTTTTTAAGAAAAAATTTTATTTCGTGTGATCGCAGAAGAATTCTTTCTCGATCGACCGTGTCCTGCTTAATGTACCTCGCTCCGCATCTTATCGAAGCCAAAAAATTAGACCTGGCCTATTTTCATGACCACGTCATAGATCCAATATTTGAAACAAATTAATCGTTTTAATTCTTTCTCATGTAATTTGTGTCATTTTGAATTGAATTTTAATTTAAATTTTTTACTTTATAGGATTTTTAAATAAAATTCTGAACTTGTTCATGTCATCTATCAGACATTTTTTTCTACAACATTTGGTATACTATTTCTAAAGGAATGTTTAACGGTTTTGTAATATCATTGCATATGATTTATATTGGATCTTCAACTTTTATCGGAGTTTTTTTTATTAGATTTTATTTATAAAAAAATTAATTATTTACAACATTGCACAAAGTTCGAATATTAATGAATTTGCATTTCAAATTATCTTTGTAAATCGTTATTTAGGAACACCATAATCTTTTACTGATTCGTCAGTTTTGTATCCATCTTTCGCAGTGTGACAACCCACATTATGTATATTTTCTATTAAACTGTTATTGAAACATACTCAAATTAATTGTAAGGAATTAAAATTATAATGAAATTTCTAAAATGCATCGACATAACTTGATATTTTAACTTAATTTACATTGCAGTTTGTATTACATGTGATTTTAGTCTCGCACCACATTTTTTGTACATTTGATTGTTGTTAATTATTGCACAATTATTTTATATAAATATTTAGTTTAAAATACACAGCAGGTAAAATTTTTGTTTTTCTTCATTAAATCTATTATGAATATTGTTTCTAGCATAATATTGTATACCTTAAATTTATCTAAAACAGACAGTACCTGTCATAATAGTTTAACATCCTGTGACCATCATAATCATCCGGTAACTCAGGATAATAAGGAGAAAGGATGTGTCTAAAATAGGTGTCTCGTAATCTGTGCACAACATTCAACATATACTCTGCCGTAACGTAAACATTTACGCCGTTCGTCGTTTTCAATAACTCAACGACAACGTCTCTGGCTTTAGTCTGAAATCGGCAGTTATTGTGAACGCTCTGGCCTCGAGGTATTTATACGTAGTTGAGTGCATATATTTAAGCAGCGTGTTTTATCATTTGTGTAGTGCTGTTTGATTCATTTCTAATATCTATAATATTAAAGTTTCACTTTTTCATTGCATTTCAAACTCATTTTGCAATTAATTTTTCGGCATGAGAATATACTATTTCATGTATAATATAAATCTCAAATGTCTATACGCATATAATCGCACGTGATCGTGCTAAACACATTGCCATACATATGTATATGTATAATGAAGAGTTTACATTTTATATTTTCAAGTTTTATTAAAAAAAAAACGTTAATCATATTACAATGTCGTGATAATCCAAGGTTATGTATATTCTTATTAGTAAAGTCAATTATATTAATAGCGACAACTATGTTAGAATTATTTAAAAGAGCGCATTTTATGAATAGGCAGTTTGTCTACTTTTTCATTTATATGGAACCGTTACTGTCGATTCCTAAATAGTAGTTGTTTTCTTCGTCCACCCTATATGCCTTTTTTAGTTTTAGTTTTTATTATGCAAAACCCTTTCAATAATAATTGCAATAATACATAATAGATAGAAATCCTCATTTATTGTCTCACTAACTTTATTGTTATTTGATAATTAAGGTGAGTGTCTATCGATAAATCCATAACTTATAATACATTGACTTCCCATTTCAATCTGTCAGAAGGGTTTTAAACAAAATATGTGATAAGTTTTTGTCATAATCAGTCCACGAAAATAACATACTTTAACATGTTACGACAAGTATACGTGTACTGTTTTTCTTTAACACATAATGTTTACAAAATAAATCAAACATATCATACTTAAAATATCAATATAAAATACAACTATATGTAATGGGTGTTTTTTAAGCTGCATGAGAATTATCGATATCGATAACTATGGTTGAACAGCTGATAATGTCAAACTGTGTTGACATTTTTGTTCAGTAAGGTTTGGCAAGTCATCATGAATCGTTTAACGCCAGAACAATGCTTCCAAAATGTGGAAATTTACTTTGAAAAAAGTAAATGTGTTCGCGAGGTTCATAGACCACTTCGTCCATTTTACGGTCAACATAATCGGCCTAGTGAGCAAGTAAGTCGTGCAGTTATTGATCGTTTTCGCACTAATTTTATTCTTCTCGATTCAAAACCATCAACAAGATAATGAAATGTGCGTACCGAAGAGAATATTGCTGCTGTAGCACGAAGTATTGAATAAGACGCCGAAATGTCGATTTGTCGTCGTTCTCTTGTTGGCCTTTGTCTTTGATCTTGGATTACGTGCCTATAAAATACAGCTCGTGCAAGAATTGAAGCTAGACGACCATCGTTTGTGTCGCATTCTTTCTGATTGGACTCATTTGAAGATGAGCATTTTTATCAAAGAATTGTGTTTAATGATGAAGCTCATTTCTGGTTAAGAGACAATCCTCAAGCCATGGTGGCATCATTGGTCCTTATTTCTTTCGAAATGAGGAAGGAGCTGCCGTTACGGTGAATGGCGAGCCATGCTGACTGAATTTTTGTTTCCAAAAATGATTCAGGTAAACATCGACGCCATTTGGTTCCAACAAGATGGCGCAACTTGCCATATCGATTACCACAATCGATTTATTGCAAAATCAATTTGATGACAACTTTATTTCCAGAAGTGGTCCTGTTCACTGACCCCCTCGTTCGTGCGATTTGACGCCTCTGGATTACTTTTTATGGGGCTATGTTAAGTCATCAGTTTATGCCGACAAACCAGAAACTCTTGAAGCATTGAAAGCCAATATTCAACCCACTATTGACGCCATACGGCCAAATTTATTGGAAAAAGTAGTCAAAAATTGGACCGATCGAATGGACCATGTAACTCGTAGCCGCGGCAGACATATGCCGGAAATTATATTTAAAAAATAAATGCCATGAAATTATCTACCAGATTATAATTAAAAAATATCATTCCAATAATATTTCTGTCTTGTATTATCATTTTAAGTTCTCAAGTTCTTAAAAAAACAGCTTATAATTAACATAATTGCAATCCGACTTCTTGCTATTTAGTTAACGTGCATTTATTTAAAAATACTTAAAGATAAATCATATGATAAAAATTGTTTTTAAGTTTCGTTTATGTATTTGTTTTTTCCTTATTATACTTATCAGTAATTAAAAATTTCATTTACGAAGAACATCAGTATGCTTTTTTTTCGAAAGCTTTACCTTATTATACAATAAAAATATACAAGCTTGAGATTTCTAAACAATCAGTTAATATTTTAAATAAATGGCTTATTTTTGACCATTATGTGCTATCATTGTTCATTTTAACTAATTAAGTTAATAGGCAATTATATTCTGTATAACTTACCGGCAGTCAAATTATAACCTTCCGTATATTTGCGATAGGTTTTACAACAGAACAAGGCTAGTAATATTTGCGGAAGTAGTAAATGTCTTCATACTTCTGAAGAGAATCGCATTTTATTTTGAAAAAAATCGATGCCAGTAAAGTGAGTGATTTTATAGGAAAGCCAATAGGGCACGCTTCGAACGAACCCAAAGCTAAATCTCAATCAAAACAAAATGTGTAAAATACTCACGTTCTATTTCTTTTCCGTTGATGTATTAGATTAAAATGTTCTTGCATGTTTAGAAAATGAATGCTCTGCATTTAATGAACACGCACAACGTAAGAATGAAATCGTGTACAAATTTCCGATCTCGTATTTGATGCATCACATTTACTTCATGATGTTTTGTTTGAATATGTTGTCTGTACTTAAATACCTCGCGGTAAACAATTGTTTTAATATATACAATATACCGAATATGTCTGCCAGTATGATTCCCATGGTTCGCCTATAAAATTACTCAGTTTATAGATTATGGTACAAGTAATACCATAGCTTCTAAAATTTTCGGTTTTTCTTTTTCTTCCCGATTTTTTAATGACATAACTAACCAAATTTGTTTTAAGTCGTGGATTTTTTTAAAAAAGCATACAGTTTATTTACGTTCATCGTTAATAGTTAAACGTTACTAGTGTAGTCAAAAGTTCAATCGAAATTTCATTGCAATATCCTACTGAATTAAAAATTATGTTCGTGCTTCTTTCAGTTTATACAGTTTGCGCAAGAGAATACAATTTGTATCCTATCCCACTAGTAATATTTCTTGAAAATTGATGGCCAACATTAAGCCACTCATTTTCTATTCCACAATTCTAGAGATATATATGAGTATGGAAGTAAAAATAAAACAAAGGAGGTGTTTAATAGAGTTAGAA
Organism: Dermolepida albohirtum; assembly: GCA_031893035.1. Classification (NCBI taxonomy): domain Eukaryota; kingdom Metazoa; phylum Arthropoda; class Insecta; order Coleoptera; family Scarabaeidae; genus Dermolepida; species Dermolepida albohirtum. The sequence goes on along the minus strand of JAVIWB010006228.1, from coordinate 18,615 downwards.
GATATTATACTTAATTATAATGTAGTTAATGGATGTTTGAATAAACTGAACCACGGATGACAACTTAACATGTGTTTTTAAGATAATTCGATTATGACTCTTTTTATGAACAAGTAGTATTTAAATTTGGAAAGTAGCTTATTTCTATCCAAGACAATTAAAAACATTTAGTATGCCTGTTTAGCATCCGTAGGTTGTTCTTTGAATCATACCATTAATACGGTAAATGAAAATATTCGAAAGACTTGATGGGAAAAAGAAATTACAAAGTACTACAAAACCTTGAATGTCATTAAGTTAACATAAAATTCACAAAATGTCGAATAGAGTCTATTTTATATTTATTAATACGATGTGTTTCATAATATTGAATGATACGACGACGTTGTCATATCATTATTTGAATATGTCTCCCTATTTTGATGATTTTTATAAACAGCAATGATATTCCATATAATTTATACTTTTGCCCAGAGAACTTGAAATATTTCTTAATTGTTATAGGCAGTGAATTGACAATCATATGCAATTCCTATCATATGTATTATGTTGGCTTATTGACACTTCAAAGAGTTTACAGTAAATCAAAAAGTCTTTATAATCGAAAGCTACTTTCTAAGTGATGTTAAAGTCGAAACTAGAAAATGGAGAATAATCATACTCTCTGCAGCCATGTAAAGAAGGATGTCGAGCAAAATTTCGTTTGCATTGCTGAGAAATTTCTTGAAATAGAGTCTGTAACTCAAAAACATCACCTACAAAATAGAATACTTACAGTCGTCCTCATACAATAAAAGAACTTAGCAACACTACCCGAAGTGTCCATTAAGCAATTACACTACAAAATTTAAGGAATGCTAAAAGAAAGCTAAAGAACCAAAGTGTATTGAGTTTTAAACTTATTAGTATCAATTTAACAGCAACTGGTTCTCCTTTGGACTATTTCCTGTGAAATATATTTGAGAAACACAATATACACAAACTGACGTTATGAAAACAATTTCGATTAAGCAGTTAGTCACCTATTTTAAGCACTCTTTTATTCTTTATTTATAATTATTTCTTTGAATTTTAATTATTTTATTCAATATCGTAATGAAACGGAGAATTCAAATTTTTCCTACTTTTGGAATACCTTCTTTGTATAAAAATATCCAGCATTTCAAACAAATCTAACTTTTACAATTCTGGGCGAAACAAATCTAGAGAAAAGATAAATTATCGATTAAGATTTTCTATGTAAATATTTAGGACTGGTAAAGTACTTAATTAAAGATCAGATTTCATCCGTAACATTTAACCTATAAAACAAATATTAAATCTATTATTTAGAACGTTGAGTTTGACAAATAGTTGCAAATGTGGAGATAAGCAGACCATACTTATTGCTAAAAATTATACCATCTTATATAATTTTCAATATTTATACCTATAGTTCGACAGAGAATTTATTTTAAATATGACATTTCGAAAAAATAAAGTAATTATTTAAATTGATTGATGAAAAATTAGATTGCATTATAAAGTCACAAACGGCATTTGCGTCTCATCATTCTAGTTTTAACTACTGTGAAGCTCGCCTCGTTACAAGTTGATAGAATTAAGATTGGAGTACTGCTACACTGCGATGTCTATTATTTTAAAGTTGACTTATCCCGAACAGTAACATTTGTAGTTGTTACATTCTTCTTTTAAACATGAAACACTTTCGCAGGCAAATATCTATATGTAGGTTTTAGACATTTTGCAAATAACGTAGTTTATTAAACGACGACGAACAAGAGGCACATGTTTGTACAATATTTACTTCAGAAATATAAAATTAGTGAAAGTTCTGACATAAAATTGTCACAGCATCTTCACACATGTCTGTTGAAGTTCTTCAATTCATCTTCTCATACTTTTGCGTATTTTTTGATTCCATTTCAAAGAAGAAGTGGCACGAGGTTTTCCATCTACAGAAATGTTGTTTTCAAAAATGCTTTGATGCATCTCACAAAATTATAAAATCAAGAAATGTCTGAATATAAATGAAATATCGTTAATGAAGATGCGCAAATTTTTGTATGTGGTAATCGATTCTAGTGCACTACACCTTGAAAATTGATGTTGCGTTTATTATTTCTTTCTCGGTTTTCGGACTATATCTAAATCCTCGGCATTGATATTTCACTTACTAACGTTTCATTAATTTCTACTAAGAGTTGCTGTTGCTTTTCACGTTGCTGCCGTGAAATCGAAAGTCCGTCAGTTCGGAACAAGGTTACATTGGAATTGCTCAAAACCACAGCTCTTTCCATATAAAGTTTTATCAGGTATCCTGTGAAGGACATTAGTAACCGCGCTTAAGATTATTTGGATGCTTTAATATTTGTAGAAATTCATTAACGTCACAGCGATCTTATGTCAATTATTTTAACAATAATAATTTATATTATTACGAATTTAGATTTAATATTTTCTTATACGTGTTTATTCGCTTTTTGTAAAAAATACAAAATGTTACCACAGCTAAGCAAAATATTTTAAGTTACTTTTTCCTAAAATACCTCATAAATATTTAAAGTCAATATCTATCGGATAAAAGATCACGGTCATATCTACTTTATATGATAAATGTATTTTATGTCGAAATTTTATTTCTTCGAATTATAAAATGTTCATAGATAGTGACTCAAATACTTAATATATATCTATAATGTAAATCTATGAATAATATCATGTGATTATTTTAGCTTTTATTGCAGTAGCATCACATTTATGTAAAACGAGTGTTATAACGAAAAATTTATAATACGTTCATAGTAAAAGTGGAAAATATGAAATAATATGCCGTATGTATGTATGTGGAATGAAGAATTCAAAGGCTAATGGCTTAAACAAAATGCCCTCGAAAGTTACAAAATTTATATTCTTTACCTAACTACGCTACATAATATATAAAGTGTATATCAATCAACTATATAATACTCAGACATATGTATGTACGTATGCGATCAAAAAATATCGGGACTGATGCATTATCATTTAGAGTAATTTAGACTCAAAGGTTTTTCTAGATTTGTAACACTGTTTTCATCTTTACAAAATTTCATGTCATTATTTTTGGTAGTTAAATCTTTATCTAACCGCTACATAATATATAAAATGAATAATCAATCTAATAAATAATACTCAGCCATATGTATCACTGTGATCAAAAGGTATCGGGACTAATTCATTTAAACTGCATGGACTAATTTAGACTCAATATTTTTTTCTAGATTTGTAACACTGTCTTCATTATTCATTGACAAAATTTCGTATTATTCTTGATTGTTTTTCTGATACAAAAAGGAATTGCTTTATACGATTTCCATAGTGTCAGTATTTAAGTGGCACGAAATATTAAAAACGGCAGAGGAGACGTTGAACGATTCGTGTCACGTAAATAAAAGATCATCTGCTCAAAAATTATCACTTGACAATTAGAGAGCCTGTAAATAATACAGGGATTTCATTTGAATCGATTTAAGAAAATTTTTAAAGACCGTTTAACCCACAGACATGTCTAATATCGATTGGTTCCAAAATTGCTTAATTTTTTTCGAAAAAGACCACCATGTTAAAGTTTGTACAAATATGATTTCTGACTAAGAATGTGTCATGAAAAATTTAATATAATATACGAAAGAAGATAATTCAGAAAACAGTTTCACTAGACTTTGTAACTTTTAATGAACTTACCAAAAGAAATAGTCGAATACGTCTCACTTTATTCTAAAGAGAGTACTTTCTTTAATCACTTCCACTCGTGCTATTACAATCCTTAAATAAGGGTATCTTGAAATTAATTCAAACAAAAATATGAATTAAACGACGGAATTTTCCTCTAGATCAAAATTCTTTAATTCAGGCCACAAAAATTCGGTTATCATCCGCCGATATCGATCACCGTTGACAGTTATAGCTTCACCAGCAGCGTTTTCAAAGAAGTAAGGTACAATTACACAACCTGACCATAATACACAGCAAACTGTAACTCGGCAATTTTGTTTATTAACATAGCCACCAAGTTCAAAATGTTCCTCATCGGAAAACATTATTTTTTAAGAAAAATCAGCTGGTTGTTTATAGATGAAATTGACAAATGAACGACGTTTTAAATAATCTAATGGCTTCAGTCCTGTGTTATTTGAACCTTATATGCATTCAGAGCTAAATCCTTGTGTAAAATACGCCATGTTGTTGATCCACTAAGTCCAAGTTGTTGTGAACGTCGTCTAATGGACATTTGAGGATCTTCAGCAACACTTTCACGAACCAAACCGCTATTTTCTTGTGAACTACCACTACGACTGTATTTTTCACTTTTTTCACTGTCAGATGGACGATTATGTCAACCATAAAGTTCACGTAATTTTCTAAAAACTCTTTTCACAGAACGCTGATTTTCATAAAACAATTCAACAATTTGAACGCGCTGTTGTACCGTGTACGAAGCCATTTTTATAAATGTTATACATCACACTTTTTAAATGCCCACATACCCAGACAAATTCAGTGCGCCATCTATATTTTATTTATTCTTAAAAAAACGCGCAATTTGAAACAGCCTCTATTTTTCAGTTGTTTAGTATTTTAGTTAGTGGCTGTTTTAGCACATAATATACAAATATGTAACAACATATATGTGGCTTATTTATGAATATAGGTAAGTTCTTAGAGAATAAGTCATTAAAAGCCGGTATATTACTGACGATTGTACAATTTAGAATGTATGTATTAACGAAATATCTTAAACAGTACTTTCTCAATTTTAAGAAAAATTAGAATTTTTGATATATATTCGACTCTCCGTGAAACTAGTATGTTTCGTTTGTGAGTATTGTAATGGTATGCGTAATTTTTTGAATAGTATATTTTTGTTTTTAATTTCATTCATATAAGCATGTCACTTAATTGGTATTTCCAAATGTAAATATATTGCGATAATTCTCAGAAGGAAGATTTTAGTACTTTACCGTATTTATATTAATTCAGTATAAGTATATGTACATGTATTTTCCCTTAATATATTATTAATATACTTCTCAGAAAGGATCTAATTATACAAGGAGTATAAATGCAGAGAGCTGACGAGAGATTGAGCCTAAAAGCTCAAAAAGATAGTTGAGCTTTAGAGCATGGAGAAGATAGCATCAACAGATGAGTTAGACCTATATAGCAGACCATCCTACTCAGAGTATGTGTAAATCGTCTGATACGAAGTGTACCAGTCAATTACTTGCCAAAAGTAATGTGCGATTATTGCGATTATGTATATATATACGTCCGAAGTGGAGACCACCTGCAATTGATCAAGATATAATAATATATTATTATTTCCATTATTATTACTTAAAGCGCCCAACAAATTATAATGATATATGTATGTGCGGAAACGATCAGTAACAGCATCTCTAGAAAAAAAAATTATTTAAAAGAAATAAATGGAGTTTATTGTTTGCTGTTTTAGAAATGTATTGCGATAATAAAAATGAACTAATTAGGGAAGTATAAGAATGTCAAATAACATTATAATGGTTGCATGTTTAAATTTAGATATACATAAATGAATTTTTTATATTTACAAATAATTCAAATATAAGAAATTCGCTAATTTTTTGAACTAACCTTAAAATACGTTTTCATCCATTTGAATGGTATTAATAGCCATACTTTCAAAACATGCAAACAATATTTTGGATCACTGTCCTAATAAACTTTAAAATCCTTTACAATGCCAAGTCTTCTGACATTTATTTAAATGCAAATATTAACTTTTCAGTCCAAGCCAAAAACATTTATGAAAATTTACTTTTGTTACAGAATAAAACTGCTGTCCAGAAGTCGAAATTTTCATATTGCTGATTTAACGCAAATTGTGAAAAATTCTTTACATATTTTTGGCTCTTAAACGATGTTTCTCGGACTAGTCTTCCTCGTAATTCAGTAAATTTTAATGTGGTTTAGACGCTTTATGGAATTATTTTTGGATCTAACACCCATTTCCCTTCTAATGAGACACTTAATAATGAATTTTTGGATTGTCACACAATTACTTTTCCACGTCCTATTAGTGCTTCAAAAATGATGAAAAAGATATCTTATTTAGACTTTCAATTACTTTTCTAGTATTTTGAAATGCATTATTTTCATTACGATTTACTGCACGTTAGAAGATATTAATCGAAAATGGTTTAACGTTTACGTTTTTCAAAAAAAACACTTTGAAGTATAATTAGTTCATATACAATTATTTTAAAAAATCAAACGAAACAAAAGAAAAACCTTCTCAACGCCTATCAACGAATCAGTTAAATTATTGTAACATGTTACGCAATTAAAATGCCAATAACAACTTTACAATCAATGATCATACATAAGCATAATAATGAAAATTACAATACCTATCGCAGCGTAGTATGTATGTATGTTCATAATTTGCAAACATAGCACGTTTATTTCATCTGTATATTTTGCCAGTCGTCTATGAGTCTCCGTAGCTTTATCGCTGTTAGTTAAATTACTTAGTATGTACTTCATCGTGACTCTTATGCAACGTTTATGTGATCATCTTGTTTACAACCGTCTTCCCGCGTATATATTGGAACACTGTCATATTATCATGCGATATACATACAATGTGTTTATAGCACTATTACGTGTTAATAAATCTCTTCGTTTTTTTTATTCGATCGAGTTATATTTCGGTCTTGCTTCTCTCATTGACGCTGTATTCAGTCCATACATATTCTTATGACGTTCGCGGCGGCAGTTTCGGACTTGCTCATTCAAGGTCGGCGATTTTAAAAAACCCCACGTTTAAATCATTATTATTATATATATATGATGTTTATTATTGGATAATAACCGTAGAATACGCGACCGAGTACACTCATATGCAATAAGACTTAACAACCTCGTCAAAATCACCTTTTGCACATTAAAAACTGGATTATCACAGCGGTACTGTTATTAAATTTGTTGCAGTTAGTGGTGTATCAATATTGTGCGTTTAGCATTAACTTAATGTATTGTGTGTTAATGAGAATCTAGGGAAGATCATCTAGTCACATCCAAATGAGTCAGAGATCTAAAATGAAACACAAACCACAACAACGAACGTGGACGGAGGAGAAATGCTTATTACAGGTAATATCATCATTATTCTGTTAAGTTAATATAAAACTAAAGCATTTATTTGACTTTTGATTAAAATACAATAACCAACTGTACAATAAATTTCGATAATTCATAGTTTATTTACACACAGTTTTTTGTTGCCACTATTAACAAGTTATGCTTCCGTAAACAATTTTTTCTAACGTAATATTATAAACACTTTTTTCAAAATATATTGTGTACAATCTATTTTGATTGTCAAGCAAATTAAATATTACATAGTAATAGTGTAATCATATCTTCTTGAAGAATATGATTCACCTTTTTAGTAGATTACACATATAACACATTTTCCGTTTTTTTGGGCTAGAATTGGAAGCTAATATTGGTAAAATATTAAAAATAATAAACATAAATGAATTCGTGCAAATTCAAATTTAAAACCTATTTTTTATAGGATTTAAAAAACGGGCTATTTTTAAAACTTCCCGAAAATGTTCTTTTAATGAAGTTTAAAAATTATATTAAGAAAATCTATTCTAAATCTATTCTATATTCTTTGTATATATTCAATTTTATTTAATTTATTTTAATTTGTAGTAAACCTTCTTTATTAATTTTTTAATACAAATGACTTCTTCCTACTTCCTTAAAGACGTAGAAGGTTAAAGATCAGCTAAATTCAGCTGATCTTTAACCTTACCTTAAACTTACATTACCTACATCAAAATCAAAAGTTATTCGTATTTAGTTACGTATGTATTAATCTCAATCACGGAGTTCTTTTGTTTCATTAAAATTGTTAATTATACTTACCTTTTATTGTTATGTATTAATCATATTACTTTAAAAAGTAGTGGCTGCTTTAATTTTGAAATATGTATATACATATATATATATATATATATATATATATATATATATATATATATTCGGTTATTACAATTTCGGTTTGTTGTTTCATTTTCTTGTTATATAAAGTTTAATTGGCATAAACTAGTCTCTAGTTTTCTAATCGCTGTTTTAAATTCATTCTTAGGCCTGACATTATACAATATTAACTCTTGTATCCATAATCACTTTTAATTATAAAATAATTATATTAAAAATGACATTACATCATACAATGTAGAAGAATGTGGTTCATTACTATATATATATATATATATATATATATACACACCCGTGTATATGTACACATTCCCGTGTGTATGTGTACGTGCGTGTTTTCAAACGGTTAGGCGTATCTTCTCGAGGAGAAAAAAAAAATTTTGGTTTTCGGATTTCTTTCGCGTGGTAGTTCTAATAACGGTATAACGGTTAATATCAGAATGAATTCTGATATTAACCGTTATACCGTTATTTGGTCGATGTTTCAATGTCATCGCTGGCATGTTCTTCAGGAGTAGCCAGTTCGATCAACTCACACAATTATGTATTAAGTAAATTGTGAAACAAATTAAATAGCATTTAATTTTAATTTAATACAATGGAACGAATGCAGGCAGCATTTCTTCAATCTAGCGATTCCATGCCATTTTATAATGTGTGCTTCAATGCATTTTGACATGAAATTAATAACTTAATTAAACTAAACTAAACTAAATTAATAACCATAACGGTTTGGTTCAGATTTGCCAATATTTATTAATTTCTCTCGCAAAGCTCCGATATCGCTCGATGGAAGAATTTCTTTTCGTATTTGTCCCTTTAAATGAGACCATATATGTATATTTTAATGAATTCAAACCAAAACTATCCAAGTTAGGGAAGACATCTCCATCTTCCAAGATGAAGAACACAACATCGACTATGAGAATGTCAGAATATTAGCTAAAGCTACTTACAACTACCCAAAAGTAATACGATTATCATTGGAAACAATAAAAATGGATACAAATAAAATAAGTAATACACGGAAGTTAACACTATTAGAAGAAATTTAACAAGAACGACAAAATCACGTCACTATGATAAAGAGTTCATCCAAGCGGCATAGATTCAGATCAGCGAATCATCGCGACCACTTTTTGGAGAATCTGATTAAATATTCAGCGAAACCTCAAAATCAAATGAAAGACCATAACAATACCCAGAAAATTTATCTAAATGGATAACAATTGTGAAACCTACATTCAATTGTAAGAGGTATTCAATTCTCATTCATCTACTAAACAACGGATTTCACAACGTGACCTTCTTGAGAACTATTATATAATAACGATTTTATATTCTATATTTTATAAAGGGTGAGTGTGCTTCCAATACCTTTATGTAATTATTAGTATTTAATTGTTCATTTATAAGGAATGGTTATTCGTTTGATACCAAGTAATAGCCTCGTCAAGAATTTTTAGGTTATCCAATTAACCTTTCATGCTTCACAACCATTGTATACCACAGAATATTTTCCTATATCCTTTTTTGATGTATAACACACTGAAGGGGTGCTCTTCAATACATAGACACACACAGAGAGAGACATCCACTGAGACTTTTTCAGATCTTTTGTGGTCCTCATCTCTCTCTGAAGTCTCTTGGCTTCTTTTGCACATGCCTATTGAAATTGGCCTTAATTTCTTGATTATGGCTCTTCTAGCCTCTATGCTGAAAATTACAGATAACTTAGCTGATCGGTTCTTTCCCTGGAACTTCAAATCCACCCTTTTATTTATCCTTATTTGTGTAGATGACTCTGGTTCATTCCTGCCTTCTTGGCTTCGTTTTTAATCTTTCATATGTTTTTCTTACTTTTCTTTATTTTTGTATTTTGTGTGTCTAGATTTGCTTGTTCATATTCCACTTGTTCAGTTACTCTCTCTACTGTAAACAACTATAAGTTACGTATGTATTTTATATTCTTGTATATGAATGACAAATATTACCTATTTATTTTAACTGCTGTTATCTAATACAATACATATTATAGTTTTTAATGACAGTGTGTTCATTTATATTAACATACTATATACAAGTGTACATATGTATGTACATACTAAACAAATAAGATTATGAAAGATGAGCCAATAACTTAATATTTAGCTCGTTCAAATAGTCTATAATCATCCAAAACTATAGTTGCGTAGAGTTTTGTGATACCGAAGGAATTAGAAAAAAATCGTCTTATTTTAGTTATTTTGTGAACAATTGTTCTTGGAACAGTCTTTTTCGAAAACCGAATGTGAACTGCTGCTTCTTTTCAGAGTCATGTGAATATCTTTCATCTTTCCGGTACAACGTTAGAGATTAAGGATCGGTTGATTCGAGGAGTTTACCATAATTATAATTGCTTTTGTGCATTCATCTAAATGATCATAAAAATGTATTGATTGCTTCCAAATCCATTCGGGATGCTTAATCAAGCAAACAGTAGCACAATGTTTTCCTCTATTATATTATACGTAATTGCAATGTTTTTTTTTAATAGTAGCTGCTTTAAAATGTAAATGTAAATGAAATTTATTATACGAACGTTTAATTAATCAAAATGGTATCCTGTTAAAAATCTTCCTGTATTTATCAACGCATTCGTCAATCTAATATGTTCGTTATTAAATTCCATTATTTTTCAAAGAGGTTTTCGATTGGAAAGATTATTAAATAACTTCAAAATTTCACAATGTTCTTTTGATTTGTTAAATTTTTTAAGCTCACAAAAAATTGAAATGAATATAAGATTTTTATCAACAAATCATCACCTAATGCATACACTGACATTCAAAAAGCAACTCTCATATAAACATTCATGAAACTGAAATTTCCCTTATGTGTGGTTTATTAGATATTGTTTGTGCATCGCTTATGTGAACATTGTCAATAATTCATTAGAAACTTTGTCTTTATATAAAAAAATAATTAAATTAATACTATATGAGTTAATTTAATAGTACTTCACCTTACAATTAAGTTCGTATTTTTTTATTTCGCTTCGTTTACTTCATAGTTAAATAATTAAACAAATATGAAAGAATCGGAAGAATATACTAGTTGCTCTTATTTAAAGGAGGAATTCCATAAAAAAGCGTTCCGAAACGTGACTTGACACTTACGGTCTTCGTTTGTGTTTGTCCTCCATACATCCTGCTTAACTAAATGGAGGTATTTACCATCAATAACTTGGAAGTGTTTACATATAACGGTTCATTATTTATTTTTTTTTTGTAGTATACTCACAAACAAAAAATTCAAGTGTAGAATGAAATAGTTGAATTTGATGGAGCCTGTGGTTGATTGACTTGATCAATAAGGTTGATATATAATCCCTTTCCACATTAACTTTTGTAAATTCTGTATACGCATTTCGACAACCAAGTTGTCATCATCAGCAGATAATTTCAAAGTGTCGCACCTGGTAAAACACGGCGAAAAACAACTGTACGAAAATCAAACTCCGTACGCGATCCACACCGCTCAAAACCAAGATGTACGCTTTACTTAAAAGCAGATAAAGGGAATAAGTTAGTAATTTTGAACAAAAGCGACTATTTTCTAAGAGTGAAAAACTTAATCTCAGAAGGGCCCTATGTTGAATGTACGAAAACTCCATTACCAAAAATGATTAGGGACACAAAAAACGCATTAAAAAGTTGTGCAAAATTAATAACCCCGAATCTGAATTATAGGCTAAGTGTAAATAATCCGTTGATCCCTAGACTATATTGTTTACCTAAAATACACAAACCAGGCAACTCAATGAGACCAATTGTCTCAGGGATCAACTCCCCTACTTACTTGATATCAAAATGGCTAGTGAATGAATACAAAAATTTGCCCGAAAAACTTGAAAGTCTCTCAGTCACTAACTCATTAGAATTTATCCAAAGGATCAGAGATTGTAAGTTAGAAAAAGGGGAAATTTTAGTTTCATTCGACGTAACGTCATTGTTTCCTTCGGTACCGATTCCAGAAACTTTAAAATATTTAGAAGAACTTCTTCACAAAAATAAGATCGAACCAGAGAAAATAAAGGAATACGTGAGATTAACAAACCTTTGCATGTCCCAAAATTGTTTTCAATTCGAAGGGAAGTTCTATGAACAAAAACAGGGAACTGCAATGGGCAATTGTCTTTCTCCATTCATAGCGGACCTATTTATGAGTAACTTTGAAATAGAATTAAAAAATAAAGCTAAATATTTTCCAAGAATTTGGGTCAGGTATGTCGATGATATTTTCGCGATTTTCAATACACATAAATGCAACTTAGATGATTTCGTTAAACAGTTAAATTCAAAATTCCCGACAATTAAATTTACAGTAGAAAAAGAAAACAATGACAAGTTGCCTTTTTTGGACACCTTAGTTATTAGGAATGATCTCAAAATAGAAATTGATATTTTCCGAAAAGAAACCAATGTCAATAGATTCACCACGGCGGACTCAAATCATAGCATGCAATAAAAGATGGCTTCATTCAATTTTCTTATTAATCGTTTGATTAATTTCCCACTAACAAATGTAAGATATGAAAGAGAATTGAACGTCATTAAGAATATCGCGATATACAACGGTTTTGATTCGGAAATAATCAATGAATTAATTAGAAAGGTCAACATAAGAAAAACAATCCGTGACACCACATGTCGCCGCTCAAAACCAAGATGTACACTGATCTTGGTTTTGAGCGGCGTGGATCGCGTACGGAGTTTGATTTTCGTACAGTTGTTTTTCGCCGTGTTTTACCAGGTGCGACACTTTGAAATTATCTGCTGATGATGACAACTTGGTTGTCGAAATACGTATACAGAATTTACAAAAGTTAATGTGGAAAGGGGTTATATATCAACCTTATTGATCAAGTAGAATGAAATGTTTTTTATAATTTTTGTGAGAGAAAATCCATTTTTTTTAATTAATTTATAAATCGCATATGAAATGCCATATATGATGAGTAAAATGTAAGATTATTTAGCTTCTAGAAAATAGATTATTATTACTAATTAAAATAATTTACATCTAGTTGAACATACATCTACCAATAACTAACAAAGGCACAAATTCGATTTAAAAAGACGGCGTCTCTAGAAATGGTGAATGTTTCGACGATACCTTTACCTTCTTTTTCATTGTTTAAATTTTTTTAAATGAACGTCTAGACGTTTAGAAAAACTAAATGTGGAAATAAATCTAATGAATTAATGAATTCGGTGAATGAATTTCTGTAAACGTTACTTTCCGGAATCGTTTACGATGATTGCAAGGTATACTGACAATACCTATTAGTTATATTAGTTTCACTACTGAACAAGAAAGAATATTAAATAATAGCATATACACTACAGGCCATATGTGAGGGATCACTTATCATAAATAACAAAACACTTGTATTTTAGACACATCTCTTAGACTTTTACCTGTTTTGGTGAGAATAATTGAAATAACAGTTGTAAATGTAATTCTGAGAAGGATTATTAAATTAGATAAATATATTAGATAAATATATTTGTTTCTGAAAAATATTGTAAATCCTTTCAATAGTTTTATGGCGTCTATTTAATAGAAATATTTTATATACCCCTATAAATTTAATAGGGTTTACAACGCAATATTATTATAATGGTATTAGGAATTCATAGTAAACTATTTAGCAATTTAAAAATTAGTTTTCGTGCAGCATTTGTCCGAGTAAGTTGCAACACGAGTATTTGAGAACAGACGTAAAAGTAACTTATAAAAATGCCGAAAAGAAAGGAACTTAGCGCAGAAACTCGTAGTTCTATAATAACGCTACATGGTGAAAAATTTTCACTGTGGCAAATAGCCCAAAAGTTAAATTTATCTTATCACGCGGTGCAAGGAACAGTGAAACGATATTCACAAAGTGGATCGTTACAACCAATAAAACGTAGCGGAAGGCCAAGGGTAACTACCAGACAAGAGGATTTGCGCCTAAAAATACTATCAAAACGAAATAAGCGCCTCACAACTCCTCAGCTTCGAGCAGAGCTGAATGAAGGCCGTCGAAAGCCGGTGTCACTGACTACTGTAAAACGACGTTTGACAAAGGCGGGACTACATGGGCGTATTGCAGCTCGAAAACCATTATTGAATCCACGAAATCGTAAAAAACGGTTACAATGGGCCCAGGACCATCAACACTGGGACATGGAAATGTGGAAGCAGGTGTTATGAACAGATGAGTCAAAACTCCAAGTGTTTGGTAGTAATCGACGAGTTTTCGTTCGAAAACAAGTGGGTGAAGGATGTTACCCGAATGTGTAGTGCCAACTGTTAAACACGGGGGAAGTTCTGTGCTTGTTTGGGGATCCTTTTTCTTTGATGGTGTCGGGATTTGTACCGCATTGAAGGCAATTTAAAAAAAGAGGGGTACCGGAAGATTTTGGAGGAACATACAATTCCGTCTGGATTAAGGTTAATTGGTGAAGGTTTTCACATATTTTGTAAAAACTATGTGAATTAAAAAGAGGAGGAAGGGGTACTGATAAATATGATTTGGCCACCACAATCACCCGATCTCAACCCTATCGAATTACTGTGGGATAAATTAGATAGAAACGTGAGAGAAAGCTGTCCACAATCGTAGAAACAGCTTTGGGAGCAACTTACAAGGGTGTGGAATAATTTACCAATGGATACGCTCCAGAAACTTGTATCGCGGTTGCCTAATATTTGTAAAGAAATCATTAAGCGCAGTGGTGGATACTTCGAGGAAAGTCGAATATGATAAGAAATTCTACAGAATATGTTGAAATTATTTTATTTTATAAGGAAAACTGTTCATTTGTCTCGTAGATATAGTTTTGTAGAAATATACGTTTTGTTTCACTAATCGTGCATGTTTTTTCTAATTTCATCTACTGATCCCTCACCCTCACTTATGGCCTGTAGTGTATATATATATATATATATATATATATATATATATATATATATATATATATATATCCACAGAGCTGTTATCAGAATTTAGAGTATTCAACCAAACTATTCATGATCGCTTCTTGTCAAATGCAAAGAACACACATTTATTTGATTCCATTTGTTTGTCCTAGAAAGTTCATGGAAGAACCCCTAAAAAACATACTGAAGCTGATGTAAGTTTTCAAGAAGTTGCGCTTGAATCCTCATCATATATCTTTATTATCGACGAAGATCAGACTTAACTCGAGGCACATTTTCATGTGACATACCTCAGCATGGAAAATCTATATAAACGTTGCATAACTTATTCGTTTACGATAAATTTATTTTATTAGAAATTATAGTAAATAAATACTAAAATAAGTACATAGATAATAATCTCGCACAATACAGATGTAAATTGATTTATAAAAACTAAAATTTTTATATGTCTTTTTGCCAAAAATATCGTATGATATTGGGCACTACTTTTGGACTAAAGGAAAATCAACATTTCATATGCGCCAGTCTAATACATATCTAAATTTGCTATAAAATTCTCTTCATTAAGCGTGTTATATATTCTACACTGTTTGAAGAATTTAGTTCTTAAAGCTTCCGGTTTTGTCAAATTAATGATCGAAAACTGAGAAAGCCACACACTTTCATAAATTTCAAAATGTGTTTTTATAATAAAATATCAGAAAATTATGATTTCACCACAAGCTCTAACATATATTTTATTTTTTTATGCAAATTTAATAAAATTTTATGTAACGTAACAAATTGTACGACGATGATGTGTTTTATATGAAAGATACAGCAGTATGAATGAAATGCCCAAAGAGAAAATTCTAAAGTGTATGAACCTGCAATTCGAAATGTAACCTAATATTTATTTTTAAAGGACTAAGTACATTATAAATTTCTCGCTGAGTTGTGCAATTTAGAAGAGGCGATATGATCGTCGAAGTGGATGTGCGACCAGAGCCATTACAACTTTTGAAATTAATTTTATTCTTTTGAATGTCTAAAGAATTGACAGCAGAAAGATAGCATAGTGATATATAATGAACGCGTAATTTTCACATCTCTTCGTATAAAATTCACACGCTTTCTCCCACTAATTACGTAAAAGAAAAATTGTATTAATTTAATTTTTAAGTTTCCTTCACAGGGTTTGTTAAAAAAAAAGGTTTCCCTCCTCCACGCTGCTCGTTAGACATTCCCAAAACTTAAATATGCTCTTGCTGGAAAGAAGTTTCAGCCGAATGAAGTAGTTATTGCAGCAACGGAACAGTATTTTAAGGATCTTGAGAAAGATCACGAGAAAAATGTCATAATAGTATTTCAGCATCTTTGATCCAGATGCGTTGGACTTCAACAAGTAAAAAACTTAATGACCTAACTCATTCGTTTCATTTCGTCCTCGTTGTTATGCGATTTTTTTCCTTAATTTGCTGTTTTGGTGCTCCTTTATCATCTGTCTAATAATTCTTCCAGTTAATAAGTACGAAATCTAAATATAGTTATAATAAATTTAAAACGGTTTATAAGTTTTACTTAGAATATATAATTTTATTTTTAATTTTTCTCAATTTGTTGGCAGTCGACTCCACATTATCGACCGAGAACGGTAAATAGCAAGCTTTATGCGTTGTTTTCATTTTGAAAAAAATAACTTCTAGCTACGTTATGGTAAATCTGGAGTATGATAAGGTTTGATAATAAAAAAACTGTCGAATTTTTGTCACCGGATATTGTGAATTGTATTCATCTAGTTTCGTTCCTTTTAGTACCAGTTATTTTCCTTTTGCGAAGGTTGGGTGTTATGCAATGTAATAAAAATATATTCCTGGGTAATTTATTTATAGAGAGAAACCTAAGTAATAATGGTATACGAAATAAACATAATTCAAAAATTTTTCATATATAAATGGGACAAGTGCAAAATATTAAATATATCTATAATTGAAAATAAGCAAGCATTCTCAGATGATGAAACAAAATAATAATGAAAAGTAAATAAATTTTTATACATGTAAGCTAATGTAACAAATACAAAGGGTACTAGGAAAGTTTTGCAATATGACGCAACAATAAATCGTAGGAAGCTGCTTGTTGCTGCATGTTGAGACATGTTCGTATGTGGATAGTAGCTGCCGCGCCATGTCGATGGGCTCAGTTATTCATTAGCAGTGAGAGTGTAAAGTGCTTGCGATAGCATCGTGGTCACAAAATGAGATAAGGGCAGTTTTGCTTTATAATTTCGTGCGTGGTTTGAACACAGACCAGTGCTTCGAAGAAATGACTATTGCACTAGGTGATGTTTATCCACATCGCACAACGATACTCAGGCGGTATAGAGAATTCCAAAGGGGAAATTTAATTGTGGAGGATGCTGAGAGGCCAGGAAGGCCACGAACGTCAGTTACGGAGGAAAACGTTACTACTGTGAGGAAAATGCTTGGCGAGGACAGGCGAGTGACCTACTAACAGATAGAGGGTACTTCAGGCCTAAATGCACCAGCAATTCGTTCGATTCTGCATGATCATTTGCACGTGAAGAAACTTTGTTCTCTCTGGGTGTCGCATCGACTGACTGAAGAGCAGATGACACAACGTGTGACTTGATGCCGGAAGATGCTAAAAAGTTTAATAAGGGACAATCTCGGTATGTGAACAACATCGTGACAAGTGACGGGACTTGGCTATATTACTACGATGTGCCGACCAAAGCTTTAAACAAGGTTTGGGTCTTTGATGATGAGGACACACCCGTGGTTGTCAGAAAATCCCGATCTGTAAAGAAGGAAATAATAGCTGTATTTTTCAAATCGAGTAGAATTGTGGAACGCGTCGTTTTGGACACACAGAAGACAGTCACAGTTAAGTGGTATACTGAACAGTGCCTGCCTAAAGTCATTGGATCTATGAAGAACCTGCGGCCAAAGTCAAGTATGGACACCTAGTTCCTCCATCACGATAATGCTCCAGCTCACCGCGCCAAAGCCTGCACTGAATATTTGACCGCGACAAGATTGAAACTTCTTGAGCATCCTCCCTACAGTCCAGATCTTGCTCCCTGCGCCTTTGCACTGTTCCCGCATGTGAAAATGGAGCTAAAAGGGAGGCAGTTTTCCAGTGATGAGGACCTTCTGCGGGTTCGGGGCAACGAGTGTGCTTTACTCCCTAGTGAAACTTGTCAGAACTGGTTTAAAGATTGGTTTCGGAGGATGAAGAGGTGTATTGAGTGTAGAAGAAATTACTTTGAAAAAATTAAATAAACAAAGCTGTATTGCAAAACTTTCCTAGTACCCTTTGTATATATGTAGTATCCAACTAAGAGTCAATACGCGCTATTAGTATAACGTCAGAACACTATTTTTCTTTAGGTAAGTCCAAGAATAAACTGACACTTAATAGAAATAATATTGTACTATACTTTAATAATTTTTATTTTACAAAATAATAATAAATAAGCTTCGGCAAGTACTGAAACAGATATCTACGTAAGTGCTAACATTCACTACAAAAATTTATAACTAATTCTTATTTTTTTAAATTTCAAAACGTTAAATATAACCTCCTTACGGAAATGATACGGTA
>JAVIWB010006227.1:0-89482 GCA_031893035.1 Dermolepida albohirtum | reverse complement strand
CCCACTAACTTATTACCTTTATTCCCTATTCCCTATTCTCTATTCCCTATTCCTTATTCCCTATTCCCAATTCACTATTCCCTATGCGATATTCTTTCGGCCGGAGACTTTGTTTTTATGCAGATTTTACCGTGGTTCCAGATGCGATATAGTGATTAATTCTCTGGTGATGATAACAACTTAGTTGTCGAAAAACCTAAACAGAAAACGAAAATTATTGTGGATATATTAACGTAAATTAATTAATTACAAGAAATATAAATAAAGATATAAAAAAACGATACTTTCAAAAGACACCCTCTGAACTTAATAGAAGAAAACATCAAAAACCAAGTAGAGACTGTAAATACACAAAACCCGAGTATTCCATCATAAACAACGACGAACCTTTCCCATATAACGACACCTATCTGAAAACTTGAATAAACTCTTTGGAAAATGCAACTTTAAAATAACCCGCAAATCGAAAATACAAACAAATCCCTTTTTAACAAAGTTAAATATCAAACACCTAAAGGAAAACATACATACTGTATATACAGAACAAATGCCATCCTTGTAAAAGTACATACGAGGGAGCGTTTTTATATTCGCGGAATGGGGGACAAGGGGTGGAAATAAAAAAACCAAATTATTTTTCTTTTTCAAGATATTCACCTGCAAGACTAATACATTTTTCACATCTTTCAATTAATTTATTTATACCCTCATAAAAAAATGATTTCTCTTTATCTGCAAAATACGCCGAAACTGCCTCCTTGACTTCATCATCGGCAGTAAATTTTTTACCCCGCAGCTCTTTTTTCATTTTCGGAAACAGGTAATAATCACTCGGGGCCAGGTCTGGGCTGTAAGGTGGGTGATTCACAATTTCGAAGCCCATCTTATGCAGGGCAGCTAACGCAACGCTGCTCTTGTGGACGGGCGCGTTGTCGTGCAAAAGCAGAACACCTTTTGTCAATTTTCCCCGTCTTTTCTCTTTAATGGCTTCTTTTAGTCGCTCTAATATTGAAGCGTAATATTCTCCGGTTATAGAAACACCTTTATCTTTACAATCAATCAACAATATTCCTTCCGAGTCCCAAAATACCGTTGCCATGAGTTTCCCAGCTGATTGTGACACTTTAAATTTCTTGGGAGGTGCTGTGCCCTTTTTATGCCACTGCATGGAGTCTGGTTTGGACTCAGGTTCATAATGATGAACCCAAGTTTCGTCTCCAGTAACAATTCCACTCAATACACCATTCTTGTCTTCATTACAGAGGTCCAAAAATGCACGCGAACACTCTACGCGCTGTTGTTTTTGCGGCGGCGTGAGCATTCTCGGCACCCATCTTGCGCTGACCTTAGACATGCCGAGATGATCGTGTAGGATTTTAAAAATTGTTGTATCGGATACTCCAACCATTTCTGCGAGTTGTTTCTTCTTTAGTCGAGCATCTTCGAGTACAATTTGTTCAACTTTTTGGATAAGCGCTGGCGTGGTCACCTCAATGCTCCTGCCCTTCCTCGGGTCGTCTTCAAGGGATTCCCTTCCTTGTTTAAATAAACTATGCCACTTGTACACCATGGTTTTTCCTGGACAAGAGTCGCCGTAAACCAATGACATCCCATTCATTATGGTCGCGACTGATTTTTCTCGCCTGGTAAGGAACTTTATAACGGCACGATATTCGATTTTTTCCATATTTCACTTTTCACTCCTGATTATGTTACTTGGTTGACGATAGCTCAAAGACTAACTGTCTAATAACAATGAAACTTCGTATTTATACTAATCATGAGTCGCTGCACAGGCCACGCCCCCAATGCGCCTACTCACCCCTCTACAACCCGCTCATTCCGCAAATATAAAAACGCTCCCTCGTATGTAGGACAAACAAAAATATTTACGTAAAAGAATATACGAGCACAAATACAGTCTAACCAGAACAAAATAAATGCCTTATCTAGCCTTATCTAAGCGTGGTTTAGAGGAACAACATGAATTCGAATTTGACAACACCAAAGTCCTCGAAATAGAAAATAATTACAATAAGCATAGCATTAAGAAAACGATACACATAAAAAATAACCAAAATACGATAAATGATAGAAAAGACATCCATCTCAATTATTAGGTGCGCAACTAAGTTCTCGCTGTCTTTTTGGTGAAAATGCAACTTTATTGTGAAAAAATGTCTACAAATGAATCATTCAAAATATTGCCCATCGCTAGCGGCAACTTTTTCCCATCTTTCTGGCAGAGCTCGAATACCGTCACGGTAAAAGTGTTCGTCTTTTGAAGCTATCCACGAATCAAGCCATTCTGAGATGTCCTCATATGAGCGGAACTGCTGATTAGCCAGACCATGAGCCATCGAACGGAACAAGTAATAATCGGACGGCGCAATATCTGGGGAATATGGCGGGTGGGGTAGGACCTCCCATTTGAGCGTTTCTAAGTAGGTTTTAACGGGTTTGGCAACGTGAGGCCGAGCGTTGTCATGCCCTAGAATAACTTTTTCGTGCTTCTGCACTTATTGTTGCCGCTTTTCGCGCAGTGCTCGGCTCAATCGCATCAATTGAGTTCGATACCATTCCCCAGTGATGGTTTCGTTCGGTTTCAACAGCTCATAATAAATAGCACCGCTCTGGTCCCACCAAATATACAGCAAAACCTTCGCAGCGTGAATATTCGGCCCAACCGGCGACGTAGAAGCATGATCGGGCAGTCCCCATGATTTCGTTCTCTTTGGGTTACTGAAATGAATCCATTTTTCAACACCCGTAATGATGCGGTGAAGATAACCCTCAAAAAAAAAAACGCTCGACGTCTCTTGGCTTCAAATCATAAGGAACCCAAGTTCCTTGTTTTTGAATCATTCCCAACGCATGCAATCGCTGGGAAATGGCTTTGCGGGTAGCTCCTAATGTTGAAGCAAGCTCTTTTTGCGTTTGGCATGGATCCTTATCGAGCAATGCCTCCAATTCAGCGTCTTCGGAGGTTTTTGGTCTTCCTTCACGCGAACGGTCGTCAACATCGAAATCACCGTCTTTGAAGCGATGGAATCAATCACGGCAGGTTGTTTCATCTGCGTAAACTTTTTGGAGTTCTCGATGCGCTTCAGCTGCCGTTTTCTTCGAATGAAAGAAGAAAAGCAACACTTCCCGCAAATGACGATTATTTTGCACAAAATCAGACATTTTCACACAACCAAAAATATATGACGAAAAAACAAAATCACTAATGTGTCAAAGCGGTTTGTTTACCATATGTCTAAGCTTAGTTCATGACGTTTTGGTTATGTTACAATCGACCGGCACTTACTACTGGAGCCATCTCTTTAAAAACAGCGAGAACTTAGTTGCGCACCTAATATATTTGTAACAACAAAAAGGAATAACAAGAGGAATACTAGAAAATAAATCGTCTGCATCTCCCTGTACATACAAGCTCATTCAGAAAAGGAAAACAGACTGAAAGACCGGAAGACGAGAAATTTGTGAAGGAACTGAGCAATTTGGTTGACGTATTCAAGAAATTAAATACCTTATATCTTCAACTTCAAGGAGCAAACGTTCATATCTTTGACACTAAGGTTAATGCTTTCTGTAGAAAACTGGAATTTTGTAATATCGTATATATCAGAATGCACTTTATTGCATTTCTATCAGCAAATCAAACAATTTTCTAAAAAATTAATATTTTCCTCATTTCTCAATATAATTGAGCCACCTAACTGGTGGTATCGCGCCTCTCTAGAGAGGCGTGCTCCGTAGGCTAAGAAATACTGAAATAGGTGAATCTATTGTCACACAGTATATATATGATATTAAATCCCAATTTTAACTGGCATGGGCGACTTCAGAGTTAAGCGATAAAAATATAAATGGGTCTGGTCAGACCCCATGAGGCACCAGTTTGAAGATCCGAACACGTGCCAGGCGGAGAGTTAAACTTGTTTGTAATTTATATTGGAATGCACTTGCATTTCTATCAGTAAATGAAACGATTTTCAAAAAAAAAATTAATATTTTTTCTCTTTTCGATATACGAGGGTCGTTCCATAAGTACCCAGCCTGACCTAAAGATGGCGGTAGTTGTTTGAAAAATTTCACTGTATTAGAAAGTACACAAGCTATAAAGCATATGTTTCAAGTTTGAAGTTGTTTAGTATTTGTTTGGAATTTGTAAAAATGGAAAAAATTGGTCATCAACACTTTTATTTGAAAGGCCTCAGCCCAACCGGTATAAAAGCTGAACTGGATTTTATTCTGGATGAGTCTGCGTTTTAGTTTACAACAGTGAAATACTGGGTAGCAGAGTTTAAACGAGGCCGTACGAGCTGTCAAGACGAGCATCGCAGTGGTCGACCAAGTGAGGTGACGACTCCAGAAGTGGTGAAGAAAATCCACAAAACGGTACTGGATGATCGTCGACTGAAAATGCGCGAGCTAGCAGACATAGTAGGCATTTCAAAAAATGCGGTACATCGCATATTATCTGAAAATTTGGACATGAGAAAGCTGTGTGCAAGATGAGTGCCGCGTTTGTTCACACCCGAGCAAAAACAGTGTTGTGAAAATACTTCAATTGAGTGTTTAGCGAAGTTTCACAGCAACAAAGCAGAATTTTTGCGCCGTTTCATAACCATGGATGAAACATCGATCCATCACTTCATACCCGGGACAAAAAAACAATCAAAATAATGGACTCAAAAGAGAGAACCGATTCCAAAGAAGGCGAAGACTATTTCATCTGCAGGCAAGGTTATAGCATCGGTTTTTTTTTTGGATGCGCGTGGAATAATTTTCATTGACTATTTTGAAATAGGAAAAGCTATCAACGGCGAGTATTATGCGAACTTATTGCAACGTTTAATCGAAGAAGTCAATCGAAAACGGCCGCATTCATCTAAGAAGAAATTGTTGTTTCATTAAAACAATGCACCAACTCACGAATCCGTTATTACAATGGCCAAAATTAATGAACTAAAGTTTGAATTGCTACCTCATGCACCCTATCCGCTAGCCCCCTCGGATTATTTTCTGTTCCCAAACTTTAAAAAATAGCTAAGTAGTCAAAGATTTTCCAAAGATGAAGAAGTGATGTCGGCAATTAATGGATATTTTGGGTAGCAAGACAGTTCTTATAAAAAGGGTATGGAACTTATTGAACATCGCTGGGAAAAGTGTATAGAGTTGAAAGGAGATTATGTTGAAAAATAAATATATTTCTTTCGAAAATTTTTGTGTTTCCTTTGTTGGGTCGGGTACTTCTAGGACCACCCTCGTGCTTGCGCCAACCATTTAGTGTTTTTGCACCTCTCTAGAGAGGCGTGCCCCGCAAACTAAGAATCACTGGATCTACCGTCACGCAGTATATATATGACATCAAATCCCAATTTAATTTACATGGGTGACTTCAGAGTTAAGCGAGGAAAATATACGCACCTGCTTTTACCTCGGCGAAGCACAATAACTTTTGGTTCATCTTCACCACAGCTACGCTAGGAACAGGCGAATTCTTCGGAAAAGATAGTCGATAGGTTATTTTCTTTCCGTTCATAAAATCGTTTTCTTTGGATAACAGGTCAATGTGGAACTCGGCCTACAAGTACATATAGAATAAAGTGTTGTATATTAGATCTATGATATTTAACACGTTCAACCCGGCGCATTTTTTCATAGTTCATACGATCGGCGTACACGAGATGTCAAGTTGTTTATTAAGCTGGCGGTGCTTGTACGATGCAATGCTTTTTCCGTTATTAGTGGCTCGTATCTGAATAGTTGTGTAAAACTGTTAAAAAGTGCGTAAAAAATTCACGAAAGTTTATGGTTAGTTACTGTTTATTTTCTGCTTTTCAATCATTTATTATTTACCCATTAATATTATAGCGTTAGATGCTGATTTTGAGTTACTGTGAAAGTTACGAAGAGAAGTTCCTGCATCGAACTCGACGAGCCAAAGCATATTTCTCGTAAAGCGAAAACATAAGCAAATTCTTTATAAATTGCGAAAGACATTGCCCATTGCAGTGTCTTGTTTCTGTTCATAAATCTTACCTTCGAATTGGAAATAATTTTGTGACGTACATAGAATTGTAAATAAAATAAATTCATTGGCTATTTTCCTGTTTGATCTTATTTTTATGAACAAATACTTCTAAATATTTTAAAAGTTCCGAAACTAGTACCGAAGAAACCAATGATGTTACATAAAGGGTTTTTTTAAGAATAAATAAAATATAGTGCACTGAATTTGTCTCGGTATGTGGGCATTGAGAAGTGTGATGTATGGCATTTATAAAAACGGCTTCGTACACGGTACAATAACGCGTTCAAATTGTCGAATTATTTTATGAAAATCAGCGTTCTGTGAAAAGAGTTTTTAGAAAATTACGTGAATTTTATGGTTTATATAATCGTCCATCTGAAAGCACTATTGGTCGAATTATTAAAAAAATTCAAGAGACTGGTTCCGTGGAAGATCAAAAAAGTGAAAAATACAGTCGTAGTGGCCGTTCACAAGAAAATATTAGTTTGGTTCGTAAAAGTGTTGCTGAAAATCCTGAAATGTCCATTAGACGACGTTCACAACAACTTGGAATTAGTGAATCAACAACATCCTGTATTTTGCAGAAGGATTTAGCTCTGAAGGCATAAAAGGTTTAAATAACACAGGAACTGAATCCAGTAGATCATTTATCAATTCCGCCGTTCATTTATCAATTTCATCAGTGAACAACCAGCTGATTTTTCTCATTTTGAACTTGGTGGCTATGCTAATATATAAAATTGCCGTATCTGGGGTGAGGAAAATCCACCAATTATTCATAAGAAACCTATGCATCCTAAACAAGTTACTGTTTGGTGTGCATTATGGTCAGGTGGTGTAATTGGACCTTACTTATTTGAAAATGCTGCTGGTGAAGCTGTACCTGTTAATGGTGATCGATATCGTCGGATGATAGCCGAATTTGTGTGGCCTGAATTAATGAATATCGATATAGAGGATATGTGGTTTCAACAGGATTGCGCTACACCTCACTTTGCACACGAATCAATTGATTAATTGAGAGAAAAATTTCCTGGACGTGTAATCTCAAGAAATGGTGATGTTAATTGGCCACTAAGATCATGTGATTTTACACCGTTAGACTATTTTCTTTGACGTTATGTGAAAAGTCAGGTTTATAAAACCAATCCACAATCAATTCCTGCTTTGAAAGGTAAAACTATTCGTGTCAATTTTGAGATAGAGCCTCAATTATGTCAAAATATCATTGAAAATTTCAACAAAAGAGTGGACGTCTGTGGAGCTGCAAGAGGAGGCCATTTGGCAGATTTTGTTTTTCGCATATAATTGTCATAACTGAGTTGAGTGAATGCAAATTATGTGTTTAATTTATTCTTTAAAAAAAACCGCCAAATTTGAAAAACCCTTTAGAATGGCACTAAAATTTCCCGCGTCACGATTCCAGAAACTTTCAAATATTTAGAAGAATTTCTTTATAAAAATAAGATTGAACCGGAAAAAGTATGTGAATATGTGCAATTGAAAACGCTCTATGTATTTTCCAAAATTGTTTCCAATTCGAAGGTAAGTTCTATGAAAAGAAACAAGATATAGCCATTTGCAATTGTCTTTCTCCGTTTATAACGGATTTATTTACGAGGAATTTTTAATTTCAATTTAAACAACGCTAAATATTTTCCAAGAATTTTATTCAGGTATGTAGGTGTTATTTTTTTAACACACATGAATGTAGCTTAACACGTTCAGTGCTGATGGCGTCAAAAGACGTCATCCGCCTCTTAAGTAGCAGGCGCATGACGTCTTTCGACGTCATTGACACGGTCGGATAGAGTGCTTCAGTACGCTGTTAGCCTGTGAGTGGAGGTGTTGTGCGGTTGTCAGCCTCTAGTATACTCGCGAATTGTGCAAAAAGTGTTGCTCGTTTGGGTTCAACATAGACGGAAGTCAGGCAGGCCCTTCGAGAGTTAATAAACGCAGGAAGGTAGAAAAAACCTTTCGCTCGAAAAGTCCTTTGAATCAAGAGCAAATGCTACAATTATTAATGGATTCTGATGATGATAATAATGATATTGATGATGATGATATAGATCCGGACTTTTCTGGTTCAAGTTCAAATTCTGATACAGAACCCGAATCCAGCGATTCTGAAGGAGAAGCATATGTTTCAAGTGCTATTCCTTGCATTTCGCAAGAGGCACTTCCCTCTCGGATGGCTGGAAAGGCTGTGATATGGGACTCAAATGAAGATATTCCAACTATGATACCATTTTCCAAGCGCAGAGAGTTATTGTTTCAACCTAATGGTTAGTTTTGATTTTTTTAATTTATTAGCGCTTTTTGTGTATAAATTCCGCAACTTTTTTTTCTTAAAAAAACGAAGAATATTGGGTCATTTTTTCCTAAAAATACTGTTTTATTTTAAGGAAACACACCAATAGATTTCTTCAATCTGCTGGTTACTGAGGACTTTCTTGAACTGACAGTTAGCCAAACCAATATTTATGCCGAAGAAGTTTTTCTTTCAAGTACGACAAAAGAAAAATCACGCATAACACGCTGGAAACCTCTGACTTTAGAAGAACTAAAAATTTTTGGGGGATTAATTCTTCATATGGGCACCATTAGGTTGAATAGGCTTCAAGATTATTGGAAAAAACATCGCTTATTCAACCTATATGTTTTTTCAGATTTTATGAGTAGAGACCGTTTTATGGTCATTCTACGATATCTGCATTTTGCTACAAATCCTCTACCTGGTCAGGCAGAACCTGCAGACAGATTATTTAAGATAAGGCCAGTAATTGATTATTTTAATTCAAGAATGAGTGAAATCTATTACCCAGAAAAAGAGCTATCCCTAGATGAGTCAATGGTGTTGTGGCGAGGTAGATTAGTTTTTAGACAATATATTAAAAACAAAAGGCACAAATATGGCGTGAAATTGTATTTTCTAACCGAACCAGATGGCACTGCAATAAAGTTTGCGGCTTATACTGGTACCTTAGATGATTATGGTGGCAAAGGTCATGCTACCAACATTGTACTCCATCTTTTGGAAAAACATTTAGATATTGGACATTTCATTTTTATGGATAACTACTACAATAGTTTAGATCTGGCTTCTAAATTACTGCCCAAAAAAACCTATTGTACAGGAACTATAAGGGTGGATAGGAAAGACAATCCAGTAGATGTAAAGACGGCAAAATTAAAAACGGGAGAAACAATTGCGCGTTATTCAGATGGAGTAATGATCGCCAAATGGAACGACAGAAGAGATGTATTTTATATCTTAACAGAGTTTAGAAATAATCTAGTAAATTATTTTAACAAAAGGCAACAAGAAAAAAGCAAACCAGAAGCTATTTACAAATACAATACCTTTATGGGTGGAGTCGATAAAAAAGATCAAATGATGTCATACAATCCCTGTGAGAGGAAAACATTACGGTGGTATAAGAAACTCGGGATACATATAATCTACATGTGTCTAATCAATTCGTTTTTTTATATACAAAATTTGTGCGCCCAAAAATGTCATTATACGACTATCGTCTAGAAGTGTTGGAGCATTTGTTACCAGAAAAGGCAAATCCAATTATTAAAACAAAACAACCAGCATCTCATGTCCCACAAAAGTATCCTCAAACGGGAAAGGGAAAAAAACATGCTCATAGGAGATGTACAGTGTGTAACAAAAACAAAATTAGAAAAGAAACAGTGTACCATTGTCCAGCTTGCCCAGGAATGCCAGCCCTCTGTTTTGAGCCATGTTTTTCAGTATTTCATAAAAATGTTTAATTTTTCTAATTTTTTAAAAAATTTTTTAATTTTTTAAAATTTTTTTTTATTTTTTTTAAATTTAGGTGTTGTTTTAGTATACATTAGAATTAGTATATAGTTATTACAGTGAAACTTCGCACGACGTCTTTCGACGTCATCAGCACCTAACCAACTTTTTCATTATGGGAGGCTGATGACGTCAAAAGACGTCATTGCCTTTTTGACATGACTGTTATGATTTTTTAGTATTAAAAGTTTGTTTCATACCAGTATAAGCCTACAGTTTTATTATTTCTCAAAAAACCTTATCAGCCTCCTGGGTCGGGTTTCCGATTTTCATCAGCAGCGAACGTGTTAAACGATTTTATGAAGCAATTACATTCAAAACATTTTACCTGTCTTAGAAACCTTAGTCATTAGAAATAATCATCAAATAGAACTTGATACCTCCCGAAAAGAAACTAATGCTAATAGATTTACCTCGACGAGTTCAAATAACAGCATGTAACAAAAGATTTCTTTCAGTTTTCTTATCAATCGTTTGCTTAGTTTCCCACTAACAAAAGCAAGATACGAAAAAGAATTGAAATTTATTAAGAATATCGCGAGATACAATGGTTTTGATTCAGAAATAATCAATGGATTAATTAGGAAGGCCAACATAAAAAAGACAATCCGGGATACCACACGTTTGTCATCTCAAAACAATCGAGGCTAGGAATTCATATGTTCACTATTTCAGCCTTTGACGAAAAATTTGAATAGTGTTTTTAAACAGCGCCGTTTATAATTTACACTTCGATCAACTAACTACTAAATCCCTCTTAAGAAATGCGAAACACAAAGGCGAAGTCAGTAAGAAATCGGGGATTTACGAAAGTAAATGTCTAGATTGTAATAAACAATACATATGTAGGTCAGATAAAACGATCGAGAGAAACCCGGTATAAAAAAATATGTCGCACATCAAATTTATTCGACCCGAGAAATCTAGTTTTTGCAAAGCATGTGTTAGAGAATAATCATAACGTAACAGCGCACTGTTTACATTCGCTTAGGAATATGCATAAGTATCATGACTTAGATTCCTATGAAAGCATGTATACTTCAAAAAACAGAAACCATGTGTGAAACGCCGATGGGTGGTCCGATACCTTATTCATGTCTGTTTCAGTTCATAGAAAAATAATATGCGACCGTTAAAAAGGTTCACATATGATAACTGATTAGATTATGACTAAGAAACAATTTAAATTATGTGAAAATCTACGACGTGTTTGGTTTTCGAAGATGTTTGACTAGAACGGACGTTGTTTCTCTGCGTGTTTCGCCGTGGTTCCAGGTGCGACACTGTGATTAATTATCTGTTGATAATGACAACTTAATTGCCAAAATACTTATACAGAATATAAAAATCATTTTGGAATTGAATTATATTAACCTTAATTGATTAATTGGAGGTTACGATTTAAGCCGTTCCATTGTACGAAATATGACATTAACAAAGAATTTTTTACAATTTGCGATTCCGTTTATTTTCCAATTCAGATTTAATTTTATTTTCAATACTTTCGTGAGCGGTTGGTATAAAATTTCATAACATTTTGGACCTAGGCAATTTACAGTTTGCATATTTATTCCAAAACGAGTAAAACGATTCGTTATCTAATACAAAGAGTACTAGGAAAGTTTTGCAATATGACGCAACAATGAATCGCAGGAAGCTGCTTGTTGCTGCATGTTGAGATATGTTCATACGTGCACAGTAGCCGCCGCGTCATGTCGATGGATTCAGTTATTCATTAGCAATGAAAGTGTAAAGTGCTTGCGATGGCATTGTGGTCACGAGATGAGATAAGGGCACTTTTGCGTTATAATTTCGGGCGTTGTTTAAATATAAAGCAGTGCTTCGAAGAGATGACTCTTGCACAAGGTGATGTTTGTCCACATCGCACAACGATATTCAGGTCGTATAGAGAATTCCAAAGGGGAACTTTAACTGTGGAGGATTCTGAGAGGCCGGGAAGGCCACGAACGTCAGTTACGGAGGAGAACGTTACTACTCTGAGGAAAATGCTTGGCGAAGAGAGGCGAGTGACCTACCAACAGATAGAGGGTACTTCAAACCTAAACGCACCAGCAATTCGTTCGATTCTGCATGATCATTTGCACGTGAAGAAACTTTGTTCTCTCTGGGTGCCGCATCGTCTGACTGAAGAGCAGATAACACGACATGTGACTTGGTGCTGGGAGATGCTAAAAAAGTTTAATAAGAGACAATCTCGGTATGTGAACAACATAGTGACAGGTGACGAGACTTGGCTGTACTATTACGATGTGCCGACCAAATCTCAAAACAAAGTTTGGGTCTTTGATAATGAGGACACACCCGCAATTGTTAGAAAAATTAATAGCTGTATTTTTCAAATCTAGTGGAATTATGGAACGCGTCGTTTTGGACACAGAGAAGACAGTCACAGCTAAATGGAATACTGACCAGTGCCTGCCTAAAGTCATTGGATCTATAAAGAACCTGCGGCCAAAGTCAAGAATGTACACCTGGCTCCTCCATCACGATAATGCTCCAGCTCACCACGCAAAGCCTCCACTGAATATTTGACTACGACAGGATTAAAAGTTCTCGAGCACCCTTCTTGCAGCTCAGATCGTGCCCCCTTCGACTTTGCACTGTTCCCGCATGTGAAGTGAAGCTAAAAGTGAGGCGGTTTTCCAGTGATGAAGACTTTCTGCGGGCTTGGGATAACGAGTGTGTTTTACTCCCTAGTGAAACATGGCAGAACTGGTTTAAAGATTGGTTTCGGAGGATGGAGAGGTGTATTGAGTGTAGGGGAAATTACTTTGAAAAAATTAAATAAACAAAGCTGTATTGCAAAACTTTCCTAGTACCCTTTGTAGATGAAACGATAGATTATACACCAAGAATGTTGCTAGATCGAATGGAAATTGCTCATTCGATCGTGCGCCATTTTTTGTGCTACTCACTTTCAACGTATTTTTTGCAGTCATATTTCGACCACCTGAGTGATCTATCGCAAATTAAGTTTTTCGCTTTTGCACTATCGTACATTAATCCAAAAATTCACAAATAAACTTATTTACTGTGTCAGTTAATAGTTACTTTTTTCCATCGTAAGCGCGATATATTTCTGTACGACGTACAAAATTCCGTAATACTGGCGAACACCTACAAATGAAGACGCACACTGCATTACACACATACGCATCAGCAATAAAACCTCTTCTACATTCTCGGAGCACGCCAACCGAATATCCGAACTGTAATGATAACAGATCCAGAAGAATATGATACTATGAATAGCGAAACTTCAGTCGTGAAAGCAGGCAAAATGTCCAGCATACGCAGGTTAAATAAAAATTGAGACTGTATTTTTTACCCACTTATTACACAGGCAAACCATGAAAAAACTTTTTTTCTAAATTTGGCTCCCCTTTATGTTTTTTTGACGTGCTGAATCCGAAAATGAACTTTAAAATACCACAGGAAGTACGTTATTTATGCATTGTAAGCATATAATAATACCTTGGCCTCTACATATAATTAGCAGTAAATGCTCAAAGTGCACTTTTACGTATCAAAGTTAAAAGAAGGCATATTTATTGGCCCTGACATTCGAAAACTTATGCCTATTTTCGAAAATGAGATGAACTTGAAAGAAAAACCAGCATGGGGTACATTTAAACAAGTTGCTCTGAAGTTTTTAGGCAGTCAGAAAGACCCTAATTACGAAAATATAGTTAGAAACATGTTGAAAACGTTTCGAGAACTTCGATGTAACATGCGTGTGAAGGTGCATTTTCTGCACTCACATTTAAATTTTTCCCTGACAATCTTGGAGCTGTAAGTAAGAAACAAGGGGAGCGTTTCCACCAAGATATAAAGGAGATGGAGAAACGGTATCAGGGTCGTTGGAATGTCAACATGATGGGAGATTACTGTTGGACCCTTCTACGAGCAGCTCCAGAAGCATCATATAAAAGGAAAAGCTACACTCGAATTTTTACCGTGAAGAGGTTGAGGAAATACAAAACTTTAGATTAATAAGTAAAAAAACTTATATTCAAAGTTACACTGCCATAGTAATAATAAAATATTAAATTTTTCAATTATACTCTGATAATAAATTACATAGCTTTAAATCTTTAATACTATCATACCCAACATAGATAAAGATTGCGAAAAATTGGTACGTGGTAGAAAAAAAACTGATAGAAAATTTGTATTCAGCACGCCAAAATACATAAGAAACAGGTTGAACTTTGGAAAAAGTTTTTAAAAAATTTTTATTTGTTGGTCTGTGTTTTTAATACTTACCTCTTGTGGTAATATAGTGTCTACCGTCAAGTTTACATTTAAATTGAGCATTTCGGAACCATCGTACGGTATTGTCAAAATTCCGTCATAATTCGATGTAGTCGTATTGAAGACATAATGGAATATTTCGGGACAGACAACGCTTGGTAACGGGTTTCTTGAGACGGCAATATTTAGGATCGTAATAAGCAATAAGAAAATACATTTTCCAGGAAACATCTTACTTACAACTGATGCACCTGCAAGAAAAAAGATCTTGAAGTGTTATCGTTATATGAATTTATAGCCATGTGCACGAAAATAATAAATTATTAAATTAATACTGATAAATAGCATTCACAACGGACAATTCCGATGCAGCTATATTGAAATTATTTAAAATCTCTGAATATATATAGGGTTTCTGATAAAGTATCAAATATGAGGGGAATTACTGAGCTTTCTAGACATGTCATGTTATTTGCCTATACATTAAAATAGCAGTACCGTAGCTGGCGGCACGAAACAGATGTAGTTCTGTTTGTTGCAGAATAATTCAACAATTTTTTAGTCATCCATTTCTGCTGTAATATGGGTCAAGCAAAACATTGTTCGTCTGTAAAAAGAGCAATTATATTCGATCAACTAAATAGAGGCAAAAACTAGAAGCTTATACAAAATACGCTCTGAGCTAAGAGCTGGAGAACAGTAAAAGCAAATCATGGTGGAAAAAGGAAAACTAGCCCTAGAGAAGATAGAAATATTAAAACTTGTGCAAAGAAAACACCTTTGATAAGTACGACTGCAATTAAAAATGAGTTACACCGTTGTATAAGCACCTCTACCGCTAGACGAAGATTGATTTAAGGAAAGTTACGTGCAAGAAGGCCCAGGAAGGTCCATTATTAAATAAAAGGCGAATACAAAGTGAAGGGTGTTTCAAATTGAAAATCAGCGTTCTGTGAAAGGGGTTTTTAGAAAATTATGTGAATTTTATGGTTTATATAACCGTCCATCTGAAATCACTATTGGTCGAATTATTAAAAAATTTCAAGAGACCGGTTCCGTGGAAGATCAAAAAAGTGAAAAATACAGTCGTAGTGGTCGTTCACAAGAAAATACTGGTATGGTTCGTGAAAGTGTTGCTGAAGATCTTGAAATGTCCATTAGACGAAGTTCACGACAACTTCGACTTAGTGAATCAACAACATAGCGTATTTTACACAAGAATTTAACTCTGAAGTCATATAAGGTTCAATTAATACAGGACCTGAAGACATTAGATCATTTAAAACGTCGTTCATTTGTCAATTTCATCAATGAACAACCAGCTGATTTTTCTCAAAAAATAATGTTTTCCATGAGGCACATTTTGAACTTGGTGTCCATGTTAATGAACAAAATTGCCGTATCTGGGGTGCGGAAAATCCATGAATTATTCATGAGAAACCTATGCATCCTAAACGAGTTACTGTTTGGTGTGCATTATGGCCAGGTGGTGTAATTGGACCTTACTTATTTGAAAATGCTGCTGGTGAAGCTGTAACTGTCAATAGTGATCGATATCGTCGGATAGTAACCGAATTTTTGGGGCCTGAATTAGTGAATGTTGATCTAGAGGATATGAGGTTTCAACGGGATGGCGCTACACCTCACTTTGCACACGAATCAATTGATTTATTGAGAGAAAACTTTCCTGGACGTGTAATCTCAAGAAACGGTGATATTAATTGGCCACCACGATCATATGATTTGACACCGTTAGACTATTTTCTTTGGGGTTATGTGAAAAGTCAGGTTTATAAAAACAATCCACAATCAATTCCGGCTTTGAAAGATGAAACTATTCGTGTCATTGGTGAGATAGAACCTCAATTATGTCAAAATGTTATTGAAAATTTAAAAAAAAGAGTGGACGTCTGTGGAGCTGCAAGGGGAGGCCATTTGGCAAATATTATTTTTTGTATATAAATGTCATGACTTATAGATGTCCATAATAGGACGTCAAGATCAAGTAATGACACACGTAAAGTCCCTTAGCAGGCCGTGGCTCTATTAACCCACTAAGTTTTCCAAGAATTCCCTTCAAGTCATACAACGCAACAACACCCAGTATAAGGATGACGGATTATTTTTTAAGTCAGTAATACTCAAAGGGTTTCTTACGCTATCGATGGAAAAGTCCGACGAATAACTTCAGTAACTAGCGATGCACCTGGCCCGTTCGGAATGTGAGGGGTAATTCGTCGGCAAATGAGCGCTCGACACAGTTCCAATATTGGCAACGATATATGCATATACAAAGAAAAAAGTACCCTAAAAGGGTAGATTGCCTTAAGAATGTGATGTTGAGTGGGTTTATTATAAAATCTCACCCCAAACTGTCAATTTAATATGTAGAATTATTCAAGATCGATCAAGCACCCTCTTCCGTTGGTATCCTTTAGCTGAGGCATTCAAAAATTTATGAAGTAGATCTGAATCGTTCGAAGCGAGGCCACTCAATGAATCACATATACCGAGACTCAACAGCAAACCACGCGGTCGGAGGCAGAAGGGTGCAGAGAGTAGGTTTTCAAAGACAAGCCGCACGCAGACAGAGAACCACGCACATCTGCAGCTCATCTATCGATACGAGCGCGAGCAGGATAGATATACGAAAATAACCGAAAGCATGTTGAGACCTAAAAATAAGCGATAAAAGGAACTAATACATGAGAATATACTAATGCGATATTTGAGGAAACAGAATTGAAATAAAAAAGTAAAACTAAAAATTCATAGACTATAAAGAGTTCTCGAAAAATAAAATATGCGTAAAAGAGAAATTGGACAGTAAGATAGTGAACCAGACCCCTCATTTTTTATAATTTCTTTTCTTTTATCTATTTTAACTAAATGCGGGGTATGTAGAAAACTTTGTATAACAAATTTAGTTAGTAGCACCTCATTATAAGCTGTGTTAATGAAAAATTTCCTGGCGTTAGGCCGAAGAATTAAGTAAAATCTAAGCCATATTACGTGGGTTGTCTCTTAAGTTTTGCATATAAAACTGGAATATTGGGTTGGCAACTAAGTACTTTCGGTTTTGTAGTATAAAATAAAACACTTTTTTTAAACAAAGAATAGTTTTTAATCAATTATATATTTTCCATTTTGCTCAATGACCTTTTGCCACCTTTCTTTCAGCTGCATGATTCAGCGCTCATAAAATTTCTGGTCCTTATCAGCAAAAAACAACCAGGTACGGGTGAAGGTCATCGTCATTTGTGAAAGTTTTACCATTCAAAGAATTCTGCAAACTTCGAAATAAATGGTAATCAGATGGTGCTAGATCAGGGCTGTATGGGGGATGTGGCATCACTTCCCAGCCAAGCTCCAATAGTTTCCCACGAGTTGCCAAAGATGTGTTAGGCCTTGCATTATCTTGGTGGAAAACTACACCTTTCCGATTTGACAATTCTGGCCGTTTTTCTTTGATTGCTTCATCCAGTTTTATTAATTGTTGACAGTAAACATCAGAATTGATCGTTTGGTTCCTTGGAAGCAGCTCAAAAAACACAACACCTTTGTAATCCCACCAAACTGACAGCATGATCTTTTTTGGATGCAGCTTTCAATGTGGTTTGAGCTGTTATATCGTGTTTGTTCCATGATCGTTTTCGAACTATGTTACTGTACAGGACTCATTTTTCATCACCAGTGATGATTCTTTTTAAGAAAGGGTCGGTTTCATTTCGTCTAAGGTGCATATCGCAAAACTTCATTCTTTGTGTTAAATGAATTTCTTTCAATTCGTGACGTACCCAAATATCAAGCTTCTTAACTAGCCCAAGACATTTTAAATGTTTTTCAATTGTTTTGTGCGATACATGTAGCCTCTCCGCAACCTCTCGAACAGTTATATGACGATCCTCTTCAATTATGACTTTGATTTGGTCATCATCAACTTCAGTAGGGCGACCAGAACGTTGCTCATCTTTGAGGGAAAAATCTCCAGAACGGAATTTTTTATACCAATTCTGACACGTGCGCTCTGTTAAGCAATTAGCACCATAAACTTCACATATCTTTTTGTGAGACGCAGCAGCTTTCTTTCCTTTACGGAAATAAAATAGTAAAATATGTCGAAAATGTTCGTTTCTGCACTCCATTTAAAATTAACCCACAACTAACAGCTTTAATAAAAATCACGCACTACTTGCTTCTGAAGTTACGTCAATGTGACTAGTATCACGCGACAAACGGAAAGTACAGCACTAACATACGTTATACAAAAAAATAAAGCAACGCTCTCTATCAGTAAAAACCGAAAGTACTTAGTTGCTAACCCAATAGAAAACTTTGTATAACAAATTTAGTTAGTAGCACCGCATTATAAGCTGTGTTAATGAAAAATTTCCTGGAGTTAGGCCGAAGAATTAAGTAAAATCTAGGCCATATTACTTGGGTTGTATTTTAAGTTTTGCATATAAAACTGGAATAAAAGAATAGATAACATTTAAAGTTGTTCGACATATTCTAAATTTACAGTAGTAAAAGAAAAGAATGACGCTTTGCCTTTTTTGGACACCTTAGTTATTAAGAATAATCTTAAAATAGAAATTGATATTTTCCGAAAAGAAACCAATGTCAACAGATTCATCACGGCGGACTCAAATCATAGCATGCAACAAAAGATGGCTTCGTTTAGTTTTCTTATCATTCGCTTGCTTAATTTCCCACTAACAAAAGTAAGATACGATAAAGAATTGCACTTTATTAAAAATATCGCGAGATACAATGGTTTTGAATCGGATATAATCAATGGATTACTTATAAAGGCTAATATAAGAAAAACAATCCGAGATACCACATGTGTGTCACCTCAAAGCAACCGGGACAAGCAGTTTGTATGTTTACCTTTCCACGAAAAATTTAAATAATGTTTTTAAAAAGCGCCGTTTTCAACTAATATTTCGATCCACTAACTCCATAAAATCCCTTTTAGGAAATGCAAAAGACAAAGTCGAGGATAATAAGAAATCAGGAATCTATGGAATTAAATGTCTAGATTGTAGTAAACAATACATCGACCAAACAAAACTATCGATAAAAACCCGGTTTAAAGAACATCTCGCGCATATAAAATTCAACCGGCCGGAAAAATCTGGTTTAGCAAAACATGTGTTGGATTTTAGTCATAGCGCTAACGCGGATTGTTTGCATTTGATTAAAACCGTGTGTAATTATCGCGAATTGGATGCGTACGGAAGTATGTACATTTTGAAGAATAAAGGCCATGTGTTGAACATTGACCCAGGACTTAACTCGTGTGTCTTCGGTCTGCTAAATGACAGAAAAGGGACAGTGCAATAAATCACATGCAGGTATTTGTCTCTTATGTCTCTGTTCCTTTTTTAATGTCATTTATCTTAGTTTAAGGAAAACGATTTTTATAAATCATGTGAAACGAATATACAGTGTATGTTTTGGCTTTCAGCGGTACGGATCGCTTGCGGAATCTGTTTTCGTACGGGTATTTTTACCGTAGTTTTCCAGATGCGAAACCGTTTTAATTTAATATTTAATATTTTATTGCATAAGGTAATTTTGATGGTTGATTAACTTAATCACTGATGGTTGATATACATATAACCCCTTTCCACATTAATTTTCGTATTCTGTGTACGTATTTCGACAACTAAGTTGTCCTCATCAGCAGATAATTAAACAGTGTTTCACCTGGAAAAGTACGGTAAAAATACCCCTACGAAAACACATTCCGCACACGATCTGTACCGTTGAAAGCCAAAACGCACACTGCGTGCGTTTTGTCTTTCAACTGTTTAATTATCTGTTGATGATGATAACTTAGTTGTCGAAATACGTATATAGAATATGAAAATTAATGTGTCCAGGGGTTGTATATCAACCTTCAGTGATCAAGTTAATCAACCACAGGCTCCATCAAAATTACCTTCCCGGTCAAAAGAGTAAACACATTTCGCAAGATATACTGTAAAGTTAAGTTATTGAGTGCAGATATTAATTTCTTGAAACGCCGTAAAGATAGAAATGTTTTCCCGAAATTTATTAAAGTAAATGTTACATCAAATTGTAGAATGATGAGAAAGTCATTTCATTTGCGAAAATGAAATGGTTAAAACTTGAAATGAAATGTCTGCACAGTAAAAGAAGTAGATTAGAACTAGAATTATATGAATTACATTTAAAACTATGTCCGTGTTCCTTTTTTAGTGTCACTCACCTTAGTTTATGTAAAACAATTTTTAAAAATCATCTGAAACGAATATACAGTGTACGTTTTGGCGTTCAGCGGTACGGATCACGTGCGGAATCTGTTTTCGTGTGGGTATTTTTACAGTAGTTTTCCAGATGCGAAACTGTTTTAATTATCTGCTGATGATGACAACTTAGTTGTCGAAATACGTATACAGAATAAGAAAGTAGCAAGCAGTTATATGTATATCAACCTTCAGTGATCAAATTGAGATAATTGACTAATTACAAAAACTTAAATGCCATGGATTGTTGGCGGTGGCTGTACTCTGAAATCGAGCGATTCAGCTGTTAAAAACTGAGTGTTATGTTTATACGAAGGTACTATTTCCGTTTCTAAAATTGCACCGAAATTTTAATTTCCGGATTACCAGTTGCTCTTTTGTATTGGGTTGGCAACTAAGTACTTTCGGTTTTTACTGATAGAGAGCGTTGCTTTATTTTTTGTATAACGTATGTTAGTGCTGTACTTTACCGTTTGTCGCGTGATACGAGTCACATTGACGTAACTTCAGAAGCAAGTAGTGCGTGATTTTTATTAAAGCTATTAGTTGTGGGTTAATTTTAAATGGAGTGCAGACACGAACATTTTCGACATATTTTACTATTTTATTTCCGTAAAGGAAACAAAGCTGCTGCGGCTCACAAAAAGATATGTGAACTTTATGGTGCTAATTGCTTAACAGAGCGCACGTGTCAGAATTGGTATAAAAAATTCCCTTCTGGAGATTTTTTCCTCAAAGATGAGCAAGGTTCTGGTCGGCCTACTGAAGTTGATGATGACCAAATCAAAGTCATAATTGAAGAGGATCGTCATGTAACTGTTCGGGAGGTTGCGGAGAGGCTACATGCACACAACAATTGAAAAACATTTAAAATGTTTTGGGCTAGTTAAGAAGCTTGATATTATATATATCACGAATTGAAATAAATTCATTTAACACAAAGAATCAACTTTTGCGATATGCACTTTAGACGAAATGCAACCGACCCTTTCTTAAAAAGAATCATCACTGGTGATGAAAAATGGGTCCTGTACAGTAACATAGTTCGCAAACGATCATGGAGCAAACACAATAAACCAGCTCAAATCACATCGAAAGCTGAATTGCATCCAAAAAAGATCCTGCTGTCAGTTTGGTGGGATTACAAAGGTGTTGTGTTTTTTGAGCTGCTTCCAAGGAACCAAACGATCAATTCTGATGTTTACTGTCAACAATTAATAAAACTGGATGAAGCAATCAAAGAAAAACGGCCAGAATTGTCAAATCGGAAAGGTGTAGTTTTCCACCAAGATAATGCAAGGCCTCACACATCTTTGGCAATTCGTGGGAAACTATTGGAGCTTGGCTGGGAAGTGATGCCACATTCCCCATACAGCCCTGATCTAGCACCATCTGATTACCATTTATTTCGAAGTTTGCAGAATTCTTTGAATGGTAAAACTTTCACAAATGACGATGACCTTCACTCGCACCTGGTTCAGTTTTTTGCTGATAAGGACCAGAAATTTTATGAGCGCGGAATCATGAAGCTGGAAGAAAGATGGCAAAAGGTCATTTAGCAAAATGGAAAATATATAATCGATTAAAAACTATTCTTTGTTTAAAAAAAAGTGTTTTATTTTATACTACAAAACCGAAAGTACTTAGTTGCCAACCCAATAAGTTCCGAGATCAGAAACATATTAGATACATTTAATCGTGTTACAGTCTGCAATGCCTTCACGTTTTCGAGGGAAAAATATGAAAAATGTTTTTCTATTATATGCAAACGCGATTCTAATAAAACCACGAAAATTGCATAGATTTCTAATTTTGTGTCGTCATTGATAATTTTTAATTCTTCAATTGCCAACACTGAATTAATTCAAACTGTATAAATACTGATAAACATTATAAAAATGTTTTTATAGCCTCCTGCACCTACGTCAATTTATTAGAAGCACGCGTTGTAACCGTGCAGTTTAATTCGATTAACAGAAATATCCTGCATTAAAAAAATATATACATCACTTACCTAAAGCAATGTTTTTAACACAAATGAACGTTGCACAAAATTTTATTAACAAAACTTATCAGACTCCATCGAAAGAACAATCACTAATTATTCTTTCAATCGTTAAATTTATTGAGCAACAGACAGCGTTCCTAAAACAACCATATTTTTATTAAATGGAAAGACGAACAATGAATCATTGTTTCGTTCGTTGAGTTTTAATTTATAACTTTATATAAGCTTCTTAAAACATGGAAAGTATCGGAATGTGCTGCAATTATTTATTTTCCGGGTGCATCTGTATTATTACAGTATTGTGCAAATTAATGGAATCAACCACAATGTAACTAAGAAAACCGTTTATTTGTCATATAATCACGATGAGATGGTATAAAATTATAAATTACTAGTAATTTAATAAGAGATATGCCCTCCTTTGGCTGCGACGACAGCCTGAACTCTTTTCGGCATGGAATCTATTAATTTTTGACAGTTTTCCTTTATTTTCTCGTCCCGAAACCACACCTGAATTACTGCTTCTATCAATTTTGTCTTCGTTGTACAGTCCATTTTATGTAACCTAGCCTTACAAATGGCCCACAGATTTTCAATTGGGTTTAAATCTGCAGAATTACCAGGCCAGTCGAGGAGAGTTATTCCTTTTTCCTTGAAATATTTGACCATAACCTTCGATGTGTGGCATGGAACTGAGTCCTGTTGAAAAATTGCACCTCCGTTTGGCTCGCATTTCTTTCGAACTTTTTCCAAATACTTATCCAGTAGCTCTTTATATTTCTGGCTGTTCATCATGCCTTCTAAAGGCACCAGCGATCCAGTCCCCATGTACGAAAAACATCCCCAAAACATCTACTTTACATGATGTTTGACAGTCTGATCGATATGAGCTGCAGTAAGTTTTTTATCTCCACTTTTTCTCACGAATTTTGATCGCTGCCCCTGCACCAAAAAATGGGACTCGTCTGAGAACAACACCTTTCTCCAGTCTTCCTCATTCCAGCCTCTGCCTCATCATTCGTTGAGTGAGGAATTGCTTCTTCTGTGGTCGAATGGCTTTTCTTCCAGACTGTCGAGTCATGCACTTTTACTCCAGCGTCGGCTAAGTCTTTTTGTAGTTCAAAACTAGTTTCTTTTGGCTTCAGCTTGCTATTTCTGACCAAAAAAGTGACATCCCGGGGTAGCTTCTTCCTCTTTCTCCCACATTTTCCCGCTCGTTTCACCTCAACTATTCCGGTATTCTTTTTTTTGCTTTAGGATCTTGCTTGCTGCTCCTTGACTAACACCACATTCCTGTGCAATATCTCTCTGTGTCATTGAAGTGTGCTCGCTTAATGTCACAATCTTCTCACGTTTTCTGGGCGTGATATCCACATCGCGAACAACCGGTAAAAGCACAATATAAATCAAATTTTGAACTTTGAAAGAGTATATGTGAACAAACTCTCTAAAACGCACTGAATAACTGTGTAATGTGTTCCCAGTGACATAGGTTATGTTTTTTGACATAAAACTGCTGTCAGAACTGACCTAACAATGTTGCCACATGCAGAAAACTAAAAAATAGTCAAGATTCCATTAATTTGCACAATACTGTAATTGCATTTCACCTCTATGTGCGTCAGGTTTTGAAAAATTTTACTCCTTTTGTATTAAATGTAGCTAAAGGTCCCGATATCGTATCTAAAGAGCTATTGGTGACTATGGATATACCGCAGGGCAGTATCCTGGGTCCTCTACTTTTTTATATATAAACGATCTCATATTTAATACTGATAAGTGTTTTGTTGTTAATTATGCAGATGATATCACTTTACTATTTAAAGCTGAAACTTATCCTGAATTGATAAAAAAAGGAAATTTTATAATGGAGAAACTAGAAAAG
The DNA here is from genome assembly GCA_031893035.1 of Dermolepida albohirtum. Taxonomy (NCBI): domain Eukaryota; kingdom Metazoa; phylum Arthropoda; class Insecta; order Coleoptera; family Scarabaeidae; genus Dermolepida; species Dermolepida albohirtum. The sequence goes on along the minus strand of JAVIWB010006227.1, from coordinate 65,161 downwards.
TGGTTATATGATAATAATCTCATATTAAATATAACAAAAACTAAATGCATACTTTTCATAAGTTACCATACCCATACTCACAAGACATAATATTACATAATAAAACTTATAAATTTGTAAATATTGTACCATTCCTAGGTATAACGATCAATGACGCTGACTTTTACTGAACACGTCTTCAAACTAGCAAAGCAACTAAGTAACACTAATTACGGTTTAAAAACACTGGTCAAGAATACAAATAAGGATATAGCTAAGCTATTTTATTATTCAAATTTTTATAGTCAACTTAGATACGGGGTCATTTTTTGGGGAGCTCTTATCAGTAATTTAAAATCTGTCTTTGTAGTTGAAAAGCAAGCAGTACGAATACTGAATAATATGAGACACAGAGATAGCTGCAGGGGCGCTTTGAAACGAAAAAATATGCTAACAACTGTAGCAGTGTATATATATGAATCTATCTATCTATCATGTCACGCAAATGGTTGTGCAATACGCTGATGACACAACGTTTCTATGTAGAGGGAAGAGCGATCAGCAACTTGGAGAAGAGGCTCACAAAACGCTGTCGGAAGCCATGGCATGGTTTTCGGCAAACAAGCTGGTCCTGAATGAAGCCAAAACTGTCAAACTGGCATTCACTTCCAAAAGGAAAGAAACTCCCGCGAATGCAGGGTCAGTGAAAATATTGGGAATAAATTTAGATACCAGACTAACCTGGAAGGATGAAGTGGACGCCCTCTCGAAAAAACTCTCTTGTGCAATATATGCTGTGCGGAGAATCAGAGCCATTATAAATAAGGAAACTGCAAAAACAGCTTATCACGCACTTTTTCACTCGCGGATGGCATACAGTGTCCAACTATGGGGCGATTCAGTGCATGCAAATGACATTTTTAATTTACAAAAGAAGGCATTACGAATAATAGAACAAGTTAATATAACGGCACATTGTAGACCTATATTCATAAAAAATAAAATAATGACGTTGGCCTCTACATACATATACAAGCAATAGGGTATTTGACTACATTGAAAATATACCACAATATGTGGTCATCCTATCGAGTAATATTGTAAAAGAACATATTTCACTTTATTTTATACTAAATTATGTTTATCTTTGACAAATTACACAAAAAACAATCTCATAATTTTTGAAATTTTATCTGTAACGGGAACACTATGTCATCGGTGGCAACTCTGGTGACGTCATAGGCTAGCATACACGGCGATACTGGTGAAACGTTAGCTATTTTCTGGAAAACAAATATATATCCTATTTTGTATAGTAAGACCAGTTTGTGATAAATAAAAAACCATTCTGTATTTCTTGTTTTATTATTTTATTTTACATTATTTAGATATTTACATTATTTAATAAGAGAATCCTGCAAATTTATTAGAGCACATGCAATAATAACGAGATGATCAAGTACACGGAGAATGTTATTATTTATAACTGAATGTTGCTTTAGCATATGGAATTCTCTTAATCGCCTTATCACCCTCTAAATATGAATTCGCAGGCTAGCAATTATTTTAGTTTGTCGAACTTCTGTTTTTGATAGTTTTGCACCAGCGTTTACACTGGGTGGCCTTAATAATTGCATGCCTTTTTTATGAAGTGCCTGTTCAAGGTGCTTAAAGCCTCTGTCAGCTAAGATACAAGTTTCCTGTTCTAACCCATCTAGAAAGTTACAGTTTTCTAGTATGGTAACATCACTTGTTCTACCCCCAAACCCTTCTGAAATATAATTAACCAAACCATTCGGAGTGCAGGATATTAAATACTTCACCGTATTCCCCTTTTTGTACTCTGACCATGTCAGTGCCTGATGAAGAGCCTTTGATGGTATTTGTACATCGATTTCTAAACAATCAATGATGCAGCTCACATTGTGATAGTTATGTCTAAATGCAATTGGGAGATTCTTTTTAATTAATTTTTTGTCTAAGTTTATGATAAAGGGTTTTAAAAAACAACTTATTATAGGTATATTTCGCAAAAACAATTTACTAGCATAAGATAGTGATATTCCAAAATTATCCTCTAATTCAGAAAATGTGTTATTCAATCTAATTTTTTTCAAGCATAACAAAATGTGTTCTACTTTTATATTTGTATGTTTATGCAACAACTGGATTAAAAAATAACATGCTTTGGGAATTCTTTGGAACAGAAACAAACAGTTTGTGTGGACTCTTTATAGATGTATTTGTACATTGTGGCACTACACACCATTTATACCCCATTCTATCCAATAAATTTGAAGAAAACATGAAATTAACTTCAGCGACGCTGTTTTATTCAGGCTTACTTCTTGATTTACTAGATTTACTTATCCCGTCCTAGCCTGTGACGTCACGCATGCCATATGACCAGCGCCATTACACAAACAGCGTTTTTGGCGCGGTCTTGGACGTTTAAACTTCAACATTGATTTTTATTGATAATACAATAGATATGTCGGAAATATCAATGATATGTCCTTATTATGTAATAAACAATAATTTAAAACAATTTCCCAAAATTAGTCAAATAGCCTATTGCTGCGCGCTAAACGAGAGCTACCAACCCAGAAAAGGAAAGGAGAGGGAAGAGCAATACAACTGAGATCCAGACAACAAGTACTTCTTCCCAACCATAGGCTACGTACTACTGCTGCCCAACACAAATATTTGGATATGTTTAACAGGTTGCCATTATCGTGGACTGAAAAACCCATTTTGAAATTCAGAAATGACATAAAAACATTTCTTTTACAAAACGGATTCTACACAGTAACGGAGTTCCAAGAGCAGATTAAATTAATCAAATATTAAACTGTATGTTCTGCTTTGTGCACACATATGTTTACATCAGACTTACACACAGTACATATACACGTACATACACACACAGACCATCATAGACAATGACGTTACCTCTTTATTTGTATTATAATATATGGTAAAATAAAGCTTATTATTATTATTATTAAATTTGTCTGGGCTCATTCAGAAATTTTTGAATCCAGAATTGTAACATTAACTTACAATACCAGGTACGGCCTAAAATATTTATATCCTCGCCATAGACTGTCGTTATATCAACGCGGGGCATACTATTCTTGCATTAAATTATTTAACGAATTGATCAGGGAAATGAAATCTTTGGAAAATTGCAGTGCAATGAAAGGTAAATTGTATAAATTACTTTGCAATATAGAGCTAGATTCATTGGAGGAATATTACAACTATTTAATGGTACAGTAGATCTAGAAATGCTTTATTACTTTTTTTTACTTATTTTCGTGTACTGACTTTAGAATTTAAATGATTGTATTGTTGGTCCACTGAAAATTAAATAAATGACTATGACTATTAAAGTATTTGTGAAAAGTTCAGCTAGTTGTCTTCAATTTAATATAAACGTTTTGAAATACCACTGGTTTTATAATACTCTAAAACACTGTAAAATGGTCGTTCTTTCAGTATTCACTTACGCATCATGACACCTTTGTTACGCTCGTTCAAACAGGAACTTTCTATCTCTTTTCGTTTCCGGATATTTGCGATCGTTTGGGCGAAAATACTGGTTTTTCGTTTCGTCGAAACTTGCTTTCAAAAGCGGTCATTTTTCGGTGTCTGCTTACGCATCATTATACACTTGTTACGCTCGTTCAAACCCGACCTTTATATCTCCTTTCGTTACTGAGATATTCGTGCTCACTTTTAGTCCTTAACTCCGAAATTTACTTTTAAAAGCGCTCCTTTTTTCGGTGTCCACTTATGCAACATGACATGCTTGTTACGCTCATTCAAATTAAGTAAAAAAGTAAATTCCGTATCACTATCCTTCATTGTATGACTGTTTCCACCAAATTTTAGTTTCTTAGACCAACAAGAAGGAATATCACCAGACTTGCTTCCTTTTTTGTAACTCATTGCAAAAACGAACATGTTATAGGCTGACCTGATTTCGAACTGATTAGTAGTAGCTATTACGCTCTTCAGTGCCAAGCTAAAAGTAAACTAATTATTATAGTTGAAAACAAGTTTGGGAAAAGAAGTGACCTTTTAAATCTCTGTATACATTTTTATATCAGTGCACATGGGTATTGGAAGGCCTCAGGGAAGAAACCGAGCGTCGCAAAACCCAGTGCCTCGACTCGCCGAGCGATCAACCAAGCGCTTGGAACATCTAGTTTTCTACCCGCTCTAAAAACTTCGAATATTAGAAAATTACTTCACCAGTATATTCTACATACGCTTAGGAATCAATTTATTCAAAAAAAATCAATTTTTTTATTTATCACATGTGGTGAGTGCCTTAACAGAAATTACAATGTTTATATCAGCGATTTACTATCTGAAGTCAGTATTGGTATACTACTGTGGGTAAAAAATAGACTTTGTTCATAATTTTTAAATTCTTAATTTATTCTTCCAAATCTATGTTCCCCTCAAAGTAATCCCTCCTGGCCCCAATACACTTGTGCCAACGTTTCTTCCAATTCTCGAAACAGTTGTTAAAGTCAATTTCAGGAATAGCCTTCAATGCGCGTAGCGATTCACGTTTAATGTCTTCAATTGACTCAAAACGGTTTCCCCGGAGCGGTCGTTTGAGTTTGCTGAATAGCCAGAAGTCACACGGAGTTCAATCAGGCGAATACGGTGGTTGCGGCACGATATTTGTTGAAAATTTGGCGAAAAACTCACGAAGAATTAATGCAGTATGTGACGGTGCATTATCGTGGTGCAAAAACCAAAAGTTGTCGGCCCATAATTCTGGCCTCTTTTTACGAATAGCATTGCGCAAACGACGCATAACACTCAAATAGTATTCTTTGTTGACAGTTTGGCCGGTCCGAAGGAATTCAGAGTGCACCACACTTCGATAATCGAAGAAAACTGTTAACATAACCTTTATTTTTGACTTGCTTTGACGTGGTTTTTTGGGCTTCGGCTCACCTTTGATACGATATTCGGCCGATTGATCGTCTGTTTCCAGGTCATAAGCGTAGAACCAAGTGTCATCTCCAGTTATGATACCTTTCATTTTGTCTTGATAGTCGGAAAGCATTGTTTTACAGACGTCAACGCGACGCTGTTTTTCGAAAAAATTGAGTGATTTTGTAACAAATCGTGCTTTCACTTTTTTTAGACACAAATGATCTTTCAAAATGGTTTTCACTGATTCTTCCGATATTCCAACGACCAGTAAGGTCTCTGACTGTTAATCGTCGATTCCAAAGCACCAATTCCTTGATTCTATTGACGTGTTGATCATCAGTTGATGTTGATGGCCGTCCTGGATGTGGTTCGTCATCAACGCGTTCTCGACCCTCTTTGAATTATTTGTACCAATCAAAAACAATTATCACCGCGACAAACAATTATCACCGAAGGCCTTTTGCAACATTCTGAACGTTTCGGCACCAGAAATTTGTTTCCGTGCACAAAATTTAATGGAACTTCTTTGTTGAATAATTTCACTCATTGTAAAAATCGCCGAATGCCCTTTTTGTACTTCAGAAAGACAAGCGTATACTAAACACTAATGATTATTTTGATGTGACATTTGGCACAGATGTCACTGACAGTCATACCAACCTGGAAAAAAAATATTTCGACGAACGAGTTTTCGCGCGAAATTTGAATTAAAAAGTCTTACTATTTTTTGTCCACAGTAGTATACAAATCCGGAGACCGTGGAGCCCAACTGAGACATGCTAAGTTGCCAGCTACTTGACGACCAATCTAACTGTTCGGCAGAGTTTCATTCAGATATTTACGCACTTGGCGACTCCAGTGAGGGAGTGCTCCGTCTTGTTGAAAAATGAAGTTGTCTTCGTGCAGTCTCGGAAACAACCAGTTTTGTAACGTAGCGAGATACTGCTCACCGTTAACAGTGTTTCCATCAAAAAAGAATGAGCCGTAAACAGATCATCGGGATATCGCACAAAACACATTGATTTTAGGCGAATCTCGTACATGTTCAATGTCTACGTATGGGTTCTGTGGACCCCAAATTCGAACATTGTGTTTGTTTACCAAACTACTAACATGGAAAGTCGCTTCATGACTGAACACGATGCATTGTGCGAAAGTGTTATCATTGTCACTAGCATCATGAATCCCGTTACAAAATGCTACACGTTTCCGTTTGTCATCAGGACGCAGAGCTTGTAAGAACTGTAACTTGTACGGCTTCATAACCAATCAATGTCTCAAAACGCGCCAAATTGTTGTTGTAGGTAGTTGTAACTCCCGACTGGCACGACAAATTGATTTTGAAGGGGTATGTTGGAAAGCAGTTTGAATCGCGCAACATTTTCTTCAGAAACACGAGGGCGGCCAGGACTCTTTCCTTTACATACACATCCTGTATCTACAAACTGTCAATATCATCTGTGAATGTTACACCCATTCGGAGGATCAATTTGGTAGCTCTACCTGAAATGTCTTTGAACTGTAATCAGAAATTGCACTTCGCAAACTCGAGCAAACAGAATTATGCCTGCTGCGGAGTAGCCATTTTAAACATACGACGGTTACCAAGAAAAACAGAAGATAACTAACATCTAGCGGCTATCAAATAAGCTAGACTAATTCGTTTCTTAAATATAGGAGCCGAGGCGCAGCGATAGATAGTTTGGACAAAATAATACGTTTATTCTTCTTGAAGCACGCTGTATAATTCCAAATTCATTACCCTATATTAAGATACAAAATCCCACTATAAAGTTACTAATGGACACAAGTTATCACCCATCATTATTAAGACTTTCAGTTGCAGAATTTTATTAGCCTCACTCAATATTCAAAAGCAAATACTCCAATTCGAACACGTATAATGCACAATATAAGGCACAAATTCCTTATTTTAGTGAATTTAAACCATTAGTAGGCGATATAGAATTTGCTCTATTCCCCTTTCACGAATATTTCGATGGAATATTAGGAATAAGAGATTACGTAAAATGAAACTAAACCTTGATTTAAATAATCGTATTGTAGTATAATAATGAAATAAAAATTTTACTTTATTATAGAAACCAGTTCAATACACAAAAAATAGAAATTCCCCCGTGGAGTTGAGTAATAAAGAAGATAAATACAAATTTATCAGATTGTGATGTAATGATAAAAGTCTTTACATCCCTTCAGGAATATTACATGTAGAAAGTAATCAGGCGATAGTTTAAATAATAAAGAAAATGTCAATTTCACAAACAATTACTATATATAGAAATTTATTAATCGGATAGGCGACTAGATTTAATGAAACACACTTTAAATACCGTCATACAGAACAGTTTCAAGAAAGTGTATAGGTATATACTACAATACATAACACAGGGTAACAAAATGAAAAAAAAATTGGTGCCGGAAATCTAACATCTGATTTTAGATGTTTTTAATGTGCTGATTCCAAAAATGCCACCTTTTCTATCAGCTCTAGTTTTCGAGATACAGGTTACAGGTTAATTGATATTCTTTTTTTGATAAAGGACAACAAATAAAGAGATAAATATGTACTTAATCGTCAAAATAGAAATTTCCCAGAATGTAATTAGCCAAATGGAGACCTGGAATTGTCCCTGACCCAATGTTCCTAAAATGGCCTTCAAGAGATGTCATGGTTCAAGGAAAACAAAACGTGATCAACGAACCTTTGGTTGCAAGAGAAAAAATCTTACTTCCGCCCTTGCATATCAAGCTAGGCTTAATGAAGCAATTTGTGAAGGCTTTAAATCGAAATGGAAATTGTTTTGGGTATTTATCACGTAAATTTCCTGGCATTAGCACGGAAAAACTAAAAGCTGGTATATTTGGTCCTCAAATAAGGCAACTTGTTAAAGATCCACAATTCACCACATCAATAAACGAGACTGAATCTAACGCTTGGTGTTCATTTGTTCAAGTAGTACAAAATTTTCTTGGCAATCATAAAGCAGAGAATTACGTAGAATTAGTGGAAACTATGCTTTCAAATTTTAATATTCTCTGCTGTAACATGAGTATAAAAGTTCACTACCTCCACAGCCACCTAGATCGTTTGCCAGAAAACTTAGGTGATTGTAGTGAAGAACAGGGGGAAAGATTCCATCAGGATATTAAAACTATGGAAGATCGTTATCAAGGACGATGGGATAGCCACATGATGACGGACTATTGCTGGAGTCTTCAGCGAGACTGCCCTAGTAATCTCCATTCTAGAAAGTCGTATAAAAGAAAATTTGTATTTGATTAGTGACTAACGTAATTATGTAAATTAAGTTTTTGCAATAAATACTTAAATCCATGTGTCAATAGTAATATTATATATTATAACAGTTATAACGTAAAATTTATACACAATTTTTTAAAAAATCTCAAAAACTAGATGTGATAGACCAAATCTGAGAACTTTTTTACATTCTGCATCCAAAAATTACCCAGGAACAGTTAAAAAATCGCAGGCACCAAAATGTGTGTTGGCCTGTGTAATAAAACATCACATCAAAACACTGTAAATAAATTAAGAACAAATCATCTAAACTTAGAAGAAAATAAATATCTAAATGAACTTGTTACAGAATTTTTTGACTTATTTTAAAATAACGATGAAAAATGAACATTTTCAACACGAAATAAAAACCGCGGACGAAGTCCCCGTACACGCTAAATCACGCTCGTTATCCGCACATTCACAGACAGGAAATTAATGAACAAGTTTCAAAATTATAAGACGATGACATAATAAAACCTTCTTATTCACCTTGATCAAGTCCAGTATGAATAATTCCGAAAAAGGTCGATGTGAGTGGCATACAAAAGTGGCGTGTGGTCGTAATCTATAGAAAATTGAATAAAAATAGATGACCGGTATCCTATACAAAATATTAGCGATATATTAAAGGGTGTTTCAAAGAATAAATAAAATATGGATGGCGCACTGAATTTGTCTGGGTATGTGGGCATTTAAAAAGTGTGATGTGTGACATATATAAAAATGGCTTCGTACACGGTACAACGACGCGTTCGAATTGTTGAATTATTTTATGAAAATCAGCGTTCTATGAAAAGAGTTTTTAGAAAATTACGTGAATTTTATGGTTTACATAATCTTCCATCTGAAAGCACTATTGGTCGAATTATTAAAAAATTTTCAATATAAAAATACAGTCGTAGTGGTCTTTCACAAAAAATATTGGTTTGGTTCGTGAAAGTGTTGCTGAAGATCCTGAAATGTCCATCAGACAACGTACCCAACAACTTGGACTAAATGGATCAACAACATGGCATATTTTACACAAGGATTTAGCTCTGAAGGCATATAATAATAAATATATAATAACAAATAACACAGGAATTGAAGCCATTAGATCATTTGAAACGTCGTTCATTTGTCAATTTCATCAATGAGCAACCAGCTGGTTTTTGCCGTATCTGGGGTGAAGAAAATCCACCAGTTATTCATGAGAATTCTATGCATCCTAAACGAGTTACTGTTTGGTGTGCATTATGGTCAGGTGGTGAAATTGGACTTTACTTCTTTGAAAATTCTGCTGGTGAAGCTGGAACTATCAATGGTGATCGATATCGTCGGATGATAACCGAATTTTTGTGGCCCGAATTAATGAATATTGATCTAGAGGATATGTGGTTTCAACAGGATGGCGCTACACCTCGCTTTGCACACGAATCAATTAATTTATTGAGAGAAAAATTTCTTGGACGTGTAATCTCAAGAAACGATGGTGTTAATTGGCGACCGAGATCATGTGATTTGACACCGTTAGACTATTTTCTTTCGGGTTATATGAAAAGTCAAGTTTATAAAAACAATCCACAATCAATTCCTGCTTTGAAAGATGAAATTATACGTGTCATTGGTGAGATAGAGCCTCAATTATGTCAAAATGTCATTGAAAATTTTAACAATAAAGTGGACGTCGGTGGAGCTGCAAGATATTATTTTTCGCATATAAATGTCATTACTAATACTTCAATTATCAATAGAAAGTTGTTAAAAGTGAATGCAAAGTATGTGTTTTATTTATTCTTTAAAAAAAACGCGAAATTTTATAATCCTTTTCTATGCAAATCGTAACAGTCCCGTTGAAAGATTTCACTCTAGCTTCAATGAGAGCCTTCGTATATTAAAAAACGAAAGAGCGAAGACACCTGGTTCAAATTTAATAAATAACACCTTACTATCGTAACAAAATAGAAAACTATTTCTTAGAAAGTTACAGTAATTCTATTTTACTACTTCGTCTTATGAAATATTGGAAGATAACGATTAATAGCATGTCTAAATAATTATTGATCGTTTAGTATTACTTTCTATTTTATGGCAAAGGGAAAGAAATAGGACCGTAGGATATGTGACGTATTTTTCTAAATTATTTAATATTTCATTGGTTCAGTTTATGTTTAGAAAATACGAGAAACATTCTGCGATTTAATATAATGTAATCATAACTGTTATTATTATTACCACTTACACAAACAATGTATATTAATTTTTGTCATGACGCATCAAGGAACAACAATAGCATTTAAATGAAGTCTTAAAATGAACTATTATATTTTGTTAATTGGCATTGAAACAATTTGTCTGAAAAAAATTGATTTTTTTATGGACCAATTGAAAGTATTTCTGATATTGATAACTCACTATAAAAAGGGGGAATTCTCCAAATTTTCGTAGTTTTTGTGCAACACTGGGTAAGTATTTTGGATATTTGTCTAGTGGATTCTTAATTAATTTTTTTTTATTGTTAAAATTTAAGAAATTTATGACTTATTTACTTAGAATATATTTTCTTATTTAAAGAAAAGATTGTTCTATTTCCAAATCGACTTTAGAATAAAGTTTGGTAAACATCGATAATATTTTAAAGGGGATAATATTTATTTTTTTAAATTAAAACCAGAAATAAATATTTACTAAAACCACCTTAAAAAGTATTTCACTAGAAAAGGCTTCTTTTGCAAAATATGTAGCAATTAATAAAATAATTGGAACTTTGGTGGAATTATGGTTATTGTTTTTTTATGAATGTAGTATCTTGTTTATTAGAATTATAAAAATTTAAAGATAACAATTGAATTAAAACTAAATATTTTTATTTTATAAAAAATTGCAAATATAAATGCACTTAATTCGACGTTATGGCAGCGAGTGCGTAGTAACTGGTGCCCAAAATTTCTAGTTATTGACACTGTAGTATATAAATAGAACATGCAGAACGTTTTGGATGTATCCGTACTTTAAAAAAATTTTAAAACAACTTTCTTTTGTATTAATTATCTAATGAGCAAATAGATATTTTTTGTAATTGGTGTCTGTTATTTTCTAAATTTAGTATCTTATATGTTAAGATTTATAAGAATTTAAAAATAACAATTGAATTAAGACTAAATATTTTTATTGCATAAAAAATTGCAAACATACGAGGGAGCGTTTTTATATTCGCGGAATTGGGGACAAGGGGTGGAAATAAAAAAACCAAATTATTTTTCTTTTTCAATATATTCACCTGCAAGACGGATACATTTTTCACATCTTTCAATTAATTTATTTATACCCTCATAAAAAAAATGATTTCTCTTTATCTGCAAAATACGCCGAAACTGCCTCCTTGACTTCATCATCGGCAGTAAATTTTTTACCCCGCAGCTCTTTTTTCATTTTCGGAAACAGGTAATAATCACTCGGGGCCAGGTCTGGGCTGTAGGGTGGGTGATTCACAATTTCGAAGCCCACCTTATGCAGGGCAGCTAACGCAACGCGGCTCTTGTGGACGGGCGCGTTGTCGTGCAAAAGCAGAACACCTTTTGTCAATTTTCCCCGTCTTTTCTCTTTAATGGCTTCTTTTAGTCGCTCTAATATTGAAGCGTAATATTCTCCGGTTATAGAAACACCTTTATCTTTATAATCAATCAACAATATTCCTTCCGAGTCCCAAAATACCGTTGCCATGAGTTTCCCAGCTGATTGTGACACTTTAAATTTCTTGGGAGGTGCTGTGCCCTTTTTATGCCACTGCATGGAGTCTTGTTTGGACTCAGGTTCATAATGATGAACCCAAGTTTCGTCTCCAGTAACAATTCCACTCAATACACCATCCTTGTCTTCATTACAGAGGTCCAAAAATGCACGCGAACACTCTACGCACTGTTGTTTTTGCGGCCGCTTGAGCATTCTCGGCACCCATCTTGCGCTGACCTTAGACATGCCGAGATGATCGTGTAGGATTTCAAAAATTGTTGTATCGAATACTCCAACCATTTCTGCGAGTTGTTTCTTCTTAAGACGAGCATCTTCGAGTACAATTTGTTCAACTTTTTGGATAAGTGCTGGCGTGGTCACCTCAATGCTCCTGCCCGGCCTGGTAAGGAACTTTATAACGGCAGGATATTCGATTTTTTTCCATATTTCACTTTTCACTCCTGATTATGTTACTTGGTTGACGATAGCTCAAAGACTAGCTGTCTAATAACAATGAAACTTCGTATTTATACTAATCATGAGCCGCTGCACAGGTCACACCCCTAATGCGCCTACTCACCCCTCTACAACCCGCTCATTCCGCGAATATAAAAACACTCCCTCGTAAATGCACTTAATTCCACGTTATGGCAGCGAGTGCGTAGTAACTGGTGCCCAAAATTTCTAGTTATTGACACTGTAGTATATAAATAGAATATGCAGAACGTTTTGGATGTATCCGTACTTTAAAAAAATTTTAAAACAACTTCCTTTGGTATTAATTTTCTAATGAGCAAATAGATATTTTTTGTAATTGGTGTCACTATCTTGGTGACTGTTATTTTCTAAATTTAGTATCTTATATGTTAAGATTTATAAGAACTTAAAAATAACAATTGAATTAAGATTAAATATTTTTATTGCATAAAAAATTGCAAATGTAAATGCACTTAATTCGACGTTATTGGCAGCGAGTGCGTAGTAACTGGTACCCAAAATTTCTAGTTATTAACACTGTAGTATATAAATAGAATATGCAGAACGTTTCGGATGTGTTCGTACTTTAAAAAAATTTTAAAACAACTTCTTTTTGTATTAATTTTCCAAAGAACAAATAGACATTTTCGTAATTATTGTAATTATTTTGCTTATTGCTTTCTTCTAAATTTAATATCTTATTTATAAGAATGTAAAGATAACAATTGAATTAAGATTAAATATATTTATTGTATAAAAAAATATAAACACTTGCAGACAATGAAAATTATATTATTTTTCCTGCTACTCCATCGTTAATTAAATACACAGAAATTAATTAAAAATTTCTGCGCTGGAGAAGGACTCGAACCTCTATCTGCCGTTTTCTAGACGACTGCTTTACCAATTAAGCCACCAGGCAGTGCAACTTCGAGTCCTTTAACGTGCCATAAATCGTATTATGGAACAGATCTAATATTTATTTGAAAACCCGCAGTTCGGTTATGATATCGTAATTATATATAAATATATAAATTAGTTTCACGATGGGAAATTTAATGAAAATTATATTATTTTCTGCTACTCCATCGTTAATTAATTTCTGTGTATTTAATTAACGATGGAGTAGCAGAAAATAATATAATTTTCATTAAATTTCCCATCGTGAAACTAATTTATATATTTATATATAATTACGACTTGCAGACAATTCTACCGACTGGGTAATAACTGGCACCCGAAATTTACAGTTATTGACAGTGTGGTGTCCAAACAGAATATGCAAAACGATTCGGATATGTCCGTACTTTAAAGGACTTTAAAATAACTTCCTTCTGTATTAATTTTCTAAAGAACAAATAGACATTTTCGTAATTGTAATTATTTTGCTTATTGCTTTTTTCTAAATTTAATATCTTATTTATAAGAATGTAAAGATAACAATTGAAATAAGATTAAATATTTTTATTGTATAAAAAAATATAAATACTTGCACCCACTTTCACCGACTGCGTAATAACTGGCACCCGAAATTTATAGTTATTGACACTGTGGTGTCTAAACAGAATATGCAAAACGATTCGGATGTGTCCGTACTTTAAAGGACTTTAAAATAACTTCCTTCTGTATTAATTTTCTAAAGAACAAATAGACATTTTCGTAATTGTAATTATTTTGCTTATTGCTTTTTTCTAAATTTAATATCTTATTTATAAGAATGTAAAGATAACAATTGAATTAAGATTAAATATATTTATTGTATAAAAAAATATAAACACTTGCAGACAATTCTACAGACTGCGTAATAACTGGCACCCGAAATTTATAGTTATTGCCAATGTGGTGTCTAAACAGATTATGCAAAACGATTCGGATGTGTGCGTACTTTAAAGGACTTTAAAATAACTTCCTTCTGTATTAATTTTCTAAAGAACAAATTGACATTTTCGTAATTATTGTAATTATCTTGTTTATTATTTTTCTCTAAATTTAATATCTTATTTATAAAAGTTTAAAGATAACAATTAAAATAAGATTAAATATTTTTATTGTATAAAAAAATATAAATACTTGCACCCACTTTCACCAACTGCGTAATAACTGGCACCCGAAATTTATAGTTATTGACACTGTGATGTCTAAACAGAATATGCAAAACGATTCGGATATGTGCGTACTTTAAAGGACTTTAAAATAACTTCCTTCTGTATTAATTTTCTAAAGAACAAATTGACATTTTCGTAGTTATTGTAATTATCATGCTTATTGCTTTTCTCTAAATTTAATATCTTATTTATAAGAGTTTAAGGATAACAATTGAATTAAGATTAAATATTTTTATTGTATAAAAAAATATACGAGGGAGCGTTTTTATATTCGCGGAATGAGCGGGTTGTAGAGGGGTGAGTATGCGCATTGGGGGCGTGGCCTGTGCAGCGACTCATGATTAGTATAAATACGAAGTTTCATTGTTATTAGACAGTTAATCTTTGAGCTATCGTCAACCAAGTAACATAATCAGGAGTGAAAAGTGAAATATGGAAAAAATCGAATATCGTGCCCTTATAAAGTTCCTTACCAGGCAAGGAAAATCAGTCGCGACCATAATGAATGAGATGTCATTGGTTTACGGCGACTCTTGTCCAGGAAAAACCGTAGTGTACAAGTGGCATAGTTTATTTTACACAAGGAAGGGAATCCCTTGAAGACGACCCGAGGCTGGGCAGGAGCATTGAGGTGACCACGCCAGCACTTATCCAAAAAGTTGAACAAATTGTACTCGAAGATGCTCGACTAAAGAAGAAGCAACTCGCAGAAATGGTTGGAGTATCCGATACAACAATTTTTAAAATCCTACACGATCATTTCGGCATGTCTAAGGTCAGCGCAAGATGGGTGCCGAGAATGCTCACGCCGCCGCAAAAACAACAGCGCGTAGAGTGTTCGCGTGCATTTTTGGACCTCTGTAATGAAGACAAGGATGGTGTATTGAGTGGAATTGTTACTGGAGACGAAACTTGGGTTCATCATTATGAACCTGAGTCCAAACAAGACTCCATGCAGTGGCATAAAAAGGGCACAGCACCTCCCAAGAAATTTAAAGTGTCACAATCAGCTGGGAAACTCATGGCAACGGTATTTTGGGACTCGGAAGGAATATTGTTGATTGATTATAAAGATAAAGGTGTTTCTATAACCGGAGAATATTACGCTTCAATATTAGAGCGACTAAAAGAAGCCATTAAAGAGAAAAGACGGGGAAAATTGACAAAAGGTGTTCTGCTTTTGCATGACAACGCGCCCGTCCACAAGAGCCGCGTTGCGTTAGCTACCCTGCATAAGGTGGGCTTCGAAATTGTGAATCACCCACCCTACAGCCCAGACCTGGCCCCGAGTGATTATTACCTGTTTCCGAAAATGAAAAAAGAGCTGCGGGGTAGAAAATTTACTGCCGATGATGAAGTCAAGGAGGCAGTTTCGGCGTATTTTGCAGATAAAGAGAAATCATTTTTTTATGAGGGTATAAATAAATTAATTGAAAGATGTGAAAAATGTATCCGTCTTACAGGTGAATATATTGAAAAAGAAAAATAATTTGGTTTTTTATTTCCACCCCTTGTCCCCCATTCCGCGAATATAAAAACGCTCCCTCGTAAATACTTGCACCCAATTCCACTGACTGTGTAATAACTGGCACTGACTGTTGTTTTAAAATTAAATATTTTCATTGTATAGAAAAGTATAAATAGCAATTGTGGAAACTTGCTAAAATTGTTCCTGTTTTCAAGACAAACGATAAATCGAATGTAACAAACTATCGTCCCGTTACTGTTATTTCTAATTTTGCTGAAGTGCACGTGTAATATTTATGCAGTTGAATATTTTATAATATTCGTTCATATTGCATATAATTATGCCCAAACCTACCGTGTTTTTTCATTTAATAACTACTTCCATAATACGATTTATGGCGGATTAGGACTTGATTAACGATCTCCGTGCTCTAAGTGTCAGTGCGCATTTCCGGAGGGAACGAGATCATGAGTTCGACTTCTGTGTGGAGAACAGAATTTTTTTAAAAAATTTTGCATCCCATATGCGTTGTATAAAGCTGATAAAATTTGTTAATTTGGCATTTTAAAACCGCATAATTACATATAATTGATAATCTACCGTGGAGTTTTCATAAAATAACTGTTTCCATAATGCACTTTATGGCACATCAGAAGAACTCAAATTAACTGTCTCCATAGTGAAATGGTGAGGGCAGTCCCAAGCAAAAAACAAATTTTTTCATAAATTTCAGCGTTAACGGTGTATAAGGCGGTTAAAATTAGAATTTTTCGTTCTTATATTACGTCACGGCATCAATTAGCATGTTCAACAAACAATGGCACATTAGAAGGACTCGTATTAATAGTCTCCGTTGGGCACATTCTCGGAGAGGAAGAGACCGTGAGTTCCCACGTAAATCCCACGTGGAGAACAAAACTTTTTCAAAAATTTCTACGTTAGCGATGTACAAACATAAAGCGGTTAAAATTAGAATTCTTCGTTCCTATATTCCTCCGCAACAGCACTATTTTTTTTCTCTGTAACATCTGCTGTGACTATGTCTAGTAACTTGTACACAGTATGTTAGTGGCGTTATTGATTACCAGGACCAGATAGACTGCATTTATTATGATTTTTCTGTGCATTTGATACCATCGATCCCCTCAGTGTTGTAAACTAGGCTTTTCAATTTTGAGTTTCTTCCCTTCCTTCCTGAATAGTAGGATTAACTATGTTTTTTATAATGGCTACTTGTCCAACGGATTTATATCTGCCTCCGGGGTTCCACAAGGTTCGAATCTTATCGAAGCCCGGAGGCAGTTAAAAAGTAGAACAATAGTAGACCAAGTTCGAGTTTGGTCTACTATTGACCAAACTCGAGTTTGGTCTACTATTGTTCTGCCTTAAAACGGGTGACGCAAAAGTTATGTCATAATTTAAACTGACTGCCATTTTGTAATGAAAAAAAGCTCGTTAAGCATCTGTCTGTAACGCTCACCATTTACGGCTACAGTGGTGCCATCTGGGTCTTCAAAAAATAAGGGCCAGTCACCTTTTCACGGCAAATGCCGCACCAAACGGTCCCTTTAAGGGAATGCAATTGCTCTTCGTGCATTTCATGTGGACTCTCTATGCCCCAGAAACGCAAATTTTGTTAGTTAACATAACCACTTAAGTGGAAATGGGCTTCGTCGCTCATTATGATTTTTGATTCGAAATCATCCTCTTCTTGCATCAAGTTTAACAGAGTATGGCAGTAAGTTAACCTTGTCCGACGATCAGCAGGCAACAATTCGTGAACAGTCTGCACTTTGTAAGGGAACATTTTCAAATCTTTCACCCAAATTCGTTGCCACGAACGTCTGTTGATGCCTAATTGTGTGCATCGTCGTCTCGTTGATGTTTGTGGATTCCCTCTGACGTCGTCGGCAACAGCAGCGATATTCTCGGTCGAAAGAGCAATACGAGACCGGCCATTTCTTGCGCCATCTATAGTGGACCCAGTTTGCACGGGGCGTTTAAGTGTTCGAGCACATGAAACACGATGAGGAAAACGACGACGAAATTCACACTGCGCTGAAACAACTGACTGAAAGTTTGTCAAATAAGCGGTAACAATAATTCCATGTTCTTGAGGTATATATCGCTCCATGGCTTGTTGACAAATAATTCTCTGTATGTCTATATCATAATGTCAAAGCACAGTGACATTTGGCGCCATCTACAAAAATGGCAGCCAATTCAAATTATGACATTGCTTTTGCGCCACCTATTGAGTTTTTGAGTGAGTTTTAATACCTTAGGTTATATTGATGAAACTTAAATTTTCTATATGATCGTCTAATTCGGATATCATACACTTATCGGAGAGAATTAATTTTATCATTGATCGGTCCATTAATTGTCTGTGTTTGAATACTAATAAATGTTGTGTTATGTCTTTTACTAGACACTAAACACATTTTTCTTACTCTTATTCTGTAAATGGATATACGTTTCAAAACTAATTTAGTGAAGGATCTCGAAATATTATTTGATAATTGCTTGAGTTTCAATTAATATGTTCAACAATTTATGGCCTATTA
Organism: Dermolepida albohirtum; assembly: GCA_031893035.1. Taxonomy (NCBI): domain Eukaryota; kingdom Metazoa; phylum Arthropoda; class Insecta; order Coleoptera; family Scarabaeidae; genus Dermolepida; species Dermolepida albohirtum. The sequence goes on along the minus strand of JAVIWB010006227.1, from coordinate 46,570 downwards.
GAAGAATTTGAATTAACTGTATCCGTGGTCAAATAATTGGGGTACATTTCCGGAGAGAATGAGATGGAAAACAGAAATTTTTTCAAAAAGTTTCTGCATTACGTAAACGATCTGTAAAGCGGTTCAAATTGGAGTTTTTTATTCTTACATTTCTCCGCGACAACATGTTTTTCTTCTCTAGAAAATATACTATAACTAATCTAGTAACTTGCGCACAATATTTTAGGAAGGTTATTGACAATCAGGGGCATGACGATTGCTTCATTTGGATCTTTCCCATATCTTTTATACTATTGATCACTTAGTGTTGTTAAATAAACTTTCTTATTTTAGTTTTTATCCCCCCTTCACAGTCTCATAGCATTGTTTCTGTACAATAGGATCAATTACGTTTTCTATAATGCTTATTCGTCTTCCGGGGTTTCACAAGGTTACAATCTTGATCCACTATTTAAAAATAGCCTACGTACAAGTTTGCCTTCTAATGCCTTAGGTAATGCCGATATTAAAATTTTCAATGTACAGGGTGTTTCAAAAAAAATATACGTATTTCTAATGCATATATTTATTAAACTTTAAGGCGTACGAATATGAAACTTTACACACACATTTACGAACCTCTCAAGTTCAGGTTACAGGTGTTCAATAGGTCCTCCATCAGCGACACGAACAATATCACATCGATACTCAAATTCCTTCCATAGTAGGGCAAGCATGTCCTTTGTCACTGATGTTATGGCAGTACGGATCCGGCTCTTCAACTCTTCCAGGTTCTGTGGAAGTGATGGTACATAAACGTTGTCTTTAACGAAACAGTACAGGAAGAAGTCACAGGGTGTCAAATCCGGTGACCGTGGAGCCCAGCTGAGACAAGCTAAGTCGCCAGCTCCTTGATGACCAATCCAACGGTTCGGAAGAGTTTCGTTCAGATATTTACGCACTTGGCAACTCCAGTGAGGGGGTGCCCCGTCTTGTTGAAAAATGAAGTTGTCTTCGTGCAGCCTCGGAAACAACCAGTTTTGTAACACAGCGAGACACTGCTGACTGTTAACCGTGTTTCCATCAAAGAAGAATGGGCCGTAAACAGATGATCGGGATATCGCACAATTGCACATTGATTTTAATCGAATCTCGTACATGTTCACTGGCTGCATGTGGGTTCTGTACACCCCAAATTAGAACATTGTATTTGTTTACCAGACTAGGCCGCACGATGCGTTGTGCGAAGTGTTGACAATAGCATCATGAATCTCGTTACAAAATGCCACACATTTCCGTTTATCATTAGGACGCAGAGCTTGTAACAACTGTAACTTGTTCGGCTTCATAACCAACCGACGTCTTAAAACACGCCAATTTGTTGGTATAGGCAGTTGTAACTCCAGACTGGCACGACGAGTTGATTTTGAAGGATTACGTTGGAAAGCAGTTTGAATTCCTGCAACATTTTCTTCAGAAACACGAGGGCGGCCAGGACTCTTTCCTTTACATACACATCCTGTATTTCCAAATTGTCGATACCATCTGCGAATGTTCCACCCATTCGGTGGATCAATTTGGTAGCTCAACCTGAAACGTCTTTGCTCTGTAATCACGGAATTGCACTTCGCAAACTCGAGAACACAAAATGATTTCTGCTGCGGAGTAGCCATTTTAAACATATAACGATTACCAAGAAAAACAGAATACAACTGAGATCTAGCGACTATTAAATAAAGTAGACCATTTTTTCGTTTCTCCAATAGCCAAGCCGAGGCGCAGCGACCGATAGTTTGGACAAAATAATACTTCGTAATACGTATATTCTTTTTGAAATACGCTGTAGTATCGCCTATTATTTTTGAATATTGACTAATGTTTTGTTACGTCTTTCAATGGAAAATTTTCACATTTTTCCTTCTCTTATTCTATAAAAGGATTTACTTTTGAAAATTAATTCACTGAAAGACTTTGGAATATTATTTGATAATTGCTTGAGTTTCAATTAACATGTTGAACACATGTGTCTCTCAGCAGTTAAAAGATTAGGAATTATGTTACGGTGTAGCAAATCCTTCAATAACGTTAATCTACTCAAAACATATTTTCCTCGAAGCAAGCTTGAATGTAGATCTATTATTTGGTGTCATCAAAAATTTGCCTTCGAAAGAATTCAACGTAGATTTTTAAAATTTTTGTGCTACGAAACTAGTATTTATCCGGAAAGAGCAACTGAGTACAGTTCTTTACTGGAAGACATAACATTCAATCTTTGTTGGATCGAAGAAAGTACGTTTTCTGCAAAAATTAATCGGGGGTCAATTTGACTGTTCCCATTTGCCTTCCGTAATTAATTTCACGCATGATCTTTCCTACATTTGTACAGACGCCGTGGTCAAGCATTTTTTAGAAATCCCCATTAATCCATATTATAAAGAACACTGATGCTGTATACACTGACGTATTCACTAGTGTTCGACATTGAGGTTGTATTAAAATATTTTTGCTTTTGTTTTGTCCGGTCCAACTTCAGCGTCACCTTGTAGATTATCTGGTGATATGAAAAACACACTCTAGACACACTAAGGCAGATAAAAGATGAAGTTTATGCCACAAGAATATGTATAGTTTACAAGACACATGGCGTTAGAAGGGAAATACGATATACAACTGTGGGCAAAAAATAGTAAGACTTTGTTCATAATTTTTAAATTCTTAATTTATTCTTCCAAATCTATTTCCTCCCCCTCAAAGTAATTCCCCCTGGCCCAAATACACTTGTGCCAACATTTCTTCCAATTCTTGAAACAGTTGTTAAAGTCAATTTCAATCAGCAATCAATGCGCAATCAATGCGCATAGCGATTCACGTTTAATGTCTTCAATTGACTCAAAACGGTTTCCCCGGAGCGGTCGTTTGTGTTTGGTGAATAGCCAGAAGTCACACCGAGCTAAAAAAGGCGAATACGGTGGTTGCGGCACGATATTGTTTGAAAATTTGGCGAAAAACTCACGAAGAATTAATGCAGTATGCGACGGTGCATTATCGTGGTGCAAAAACCAAGAGTTGTCGGCCCATAATTCTGGCCTCTTTTTACGAATAGCATTACGCAAACGACGCATAACACTCAAATATTATTCTTTGTTGACAGTTTGGCCGGTCGGAAGGAATTCGGAGTGCACCACACCTCGATAATCGAAGAAAACATTCAACATAACCTTGATTGTTGACTTGCTTCGACATGGTTTTTTGGACTTCGGCTCACCTTTGATACGATATTCGGGCGATTGATCGTTTGTTTCCAGGTCACAAGCGTAGATCCAAGTCTCATCTCCAATTACGATGCCTTTCATTTTGTCTTGATAGTCGGAAATAATTGTTTCACAGATGTCAACGCGACGCTGTTTTTCGAAAAAATTGAGTGATTTTGGAACAAATCGTGCTTTCACTTTTCTTAGGCCCAAATGATCTTTCAAAATGGTTTTCACTGATCCTTCCGATATTCCAACGATGCCAGCAAGGTCTCTGGCTGTTAATCGTCGATTCTCAAGCACCAATTCCTTGATTCTATTGACGTGTTGATCATCAGTTGATGTTGATGGTCGTCCTGGACGTGGTTCGTCATCAACGCGTTCTCGACCCTCTTCTTTGTTGAATAATTTCACTCATTGTAAAAATCGCCGAACGCACTTTTTATACTTCAGAAAGACAAGCGTATACTAAACACTAATGATTATTTTGATGTGATATTTGGCACAGATGTCACTGATAGTCATACCAACCTAGAACAAAAATATTTCGACGAATGGGTTTTCGCGCGAAATTTAAATTAAAAAGTCTTACTATTTTTTGCTCACAGTAGTATATGCAAATATTGTGAATTATCGTTGCAGAAAGGAAGCTGAATCACTAATGATTACGTGAACTGTCTTTTAAGTTTTGCATTAAAACTGGAATGAAACAGTAGATAGGTTTCAAACGCTTCATTGTTTTTCGAAATATGCACTTTTGCATGCGCTCGAAGCAACTCTGGAAGCAGTAGTTCCGCTCGTTTGTTGGTACAATCAAAATTGTGTTTTAGAAGGCATCGACTGCACTTTTTGATGACTGGAACCTTTGACCACGAAGTCCGTTCTTGATTTTCGAAAAGGTAAAGAAATACTAGGGACCAAGGTCCGTACTGTACGGAGAATGATCACACAATTCGACATTTTGTTGCATTAAAAACTCAATTGTCTTGCATGCTGTGCGCGGACTTGTATTGTCTTGGTGAAGATTGATTCGTTGTTCGGGGTTGGTTTTTCGAAGATCAGCAATGACTTGCGGCAAACAAATGCTACATCATCTACTTTCGAGACAAATGTCGTGACTGATTAGAATTTTAAAACTAGGAGAAAGTTAATCAAAAAAGGTAAATAAAATCCCTTAGAAAGTCAATGTTCATATTCTGTATACGTATTTAGACAACCAAGTTGTCTTCATCAGCAGATAATTAATCATATTGTGGCACCTGGATCCCCGGTAAAACTCGCTCAGAATAACTCATACAACTTTCCTCGTTAACAATCAAACACACTTACTACACACACAATTTAATATGCTCCTTGATCTTAAAGCTAACATTTATACTAAAGTTCAGCCCCGCTCCCACTTATGGACCTTCCTTTTAACGGTCGTATCTTATGAACATATTATCGGATCTTGACCTATGTTTAAAAATTTATTTTCACAATAAATACGCTCTCGTGATTGTCCAATTAACGGTAATTATTTATACTTTTAGTTAAATGTAAACCATCCGCGGTTACACTATAATATGTTAGAAGTAATCCTCGTAATCTGTGGTCTTTTCTCCACTCCAAGCAGGGCACTTCTCTTATACCTGAACTTATACGAGACGGCTTGAGGGAACTTGACAATCCGCAGGACATCTTGGATTCATTCGCACAATGGTTTTCCAAGGTATACACTGTCCCGTCTTCTACGTACAATCGTATCGACATTTCTTTAAACATCCCCTCTATCTGGATTAACCCAGTTGATGAAGTAACCCTGATTTCAATTATGCATTCCTTCGCGAATAAGTTTACAGGGGGTGATGATGTGATTTCGTGCTTCTTCTTTAAAGATGCTCGTTGTTCGATCGCTCTTCCATTGAAAAAGATCATAAATCTTACTATCTCCACCTCTGTCATTCCTTCCACATGAAAACGTGCAAGGATTCTTCCTGTTTTTAAAGAAGGGTGACAAATCCAGTATTTCTAATTATCGTCCTGTGGCAATCCTTTCGAACTTTTCGAAGATCTTTGAACAACATTTATACAATTGCATATTCGCTGATATCTGATTATATGTTTCTCCGCGTCAGCATGGTTTCTTCCCTGGGAGATCGACAGTGATTAATCTGGCTCGCTTCATGCTGTTCACCTTTGAAGTTATGGACAATCAGGACCAAGTCGACACCATATTCACCGACTTTTCTCGAGCATTCAACACGCTGGAACATCGTATATTACTGGATTAATGATCTTATTTTTTTTCACATCTAGCCTCCTTCAATTAACACAGTCCTATCTTGAGAAGATATATATTCTGCAATGGATTTTCTTCAACAAGATTTCATTAATCATCTGGGGTGACTCGGGGGTCAAACCTTGGCCTACTATTGTTTTTACTTTTTATAAACGATTTATTATTTACCTTGCCTTGTCCTGCCTTGTGCTATGCCGACGACGTAAAGATTTTTGCAGCTGTTGAAAATGTCGATCGACTTCAAGAGGGTCTAGACATTATTTCAGCTTGGTCTAAGTCCAATTGTCTTTGTTCGAACATAGACACTCTTTTGAAAGTCGACTCCATCAAGGACCTCGGTATTTTCGTTGATTCCTCATTGAGTTTTAATACATATTCAAAATATATGTCATTCAGCGGCTAAGATTGCTGGCTTTATAATGAGGACAACACTGTATTTCAACGATATTAGCTTATCGAAAATACTGTTCTTAGCATTGGTTGTCAGTAAGCTGGAGTATGGGTCGATTGTATGGTATCCCTTATACGATTCACAGATAAATGCAATCGAACACGTTGAACGTCGATTTCTAAAATTGCTTTCTTTCAAGTCTTCGGGCGTGTATCCTGAGCGTGGCGTTGATTACAATGTTTTGTTGGAAGAGCAAAACGTCCTATCACTGGAGGAACGCAGATCCAGACACAGTGCTCGTTTTATTTACAAGCTGGTGAATGATCGGATAGACTGTTCAGACCTCCTGGCCAATCTAAACTTTGCAGTTTCTCGCTCCTCCTCCAGAAGCGCTGCTACGTTTGTTTATGGTACGCTGAAGTCGAATTTCCTGTGCAAGGCTCCCCTCTATCATATGGCGTTGAACGCCAATAAATTCTACAGGGATATTTTTGACGGCTCCCTTAGTTTTTAGTTCTTAATTTTCTATTATTTTAAGTTAATATTAATTGCTTAGTGGTATTGATTTTATTTCTTACATTATTAGTTACTTTGGATATTAATTTTGACTGTATATACTTGGTTTTATTAGTACTCAATGTTGTCCTTAATTGGGTTCGCCTCTTGGGCAATAAATACATTATTACTATTATTATTATCATTATTATTATTATTATTCTCTATCACGTGTTTCGCTAAATTTGATTTCTTTTTTTTCAAGTTTGGCCAATTAAACTTGATGTATGCTATATACGAGGGTAGTTTGACAAGTAGTGAGAATGGAAAAGAAAAGCGAATTTTTTAAATACAAAATAATTTTTATTTTTCAATATATTCTCCTAAAAGAGCAATACATTTTTTCCAACGGTGCTCCAATACGCTTATGCCATCTCTAAATTGCGATTCCGGAAGGCTCGCAAAATACTCATTTACGAAGATGATAAGCTCGTCGTTAGATGAAAATTTCTTTCCACCTAGTGCCATTTTCAATTTTGGAAAAAGGTGGAAGTCGGATGGGGCTAGATCTGGCGAATAAGACGCATGCAGTACTAATTGGAAATGCAACTCGTAGATTTTGGACATCGCAGCTGTACTCGTATGCCAGGGAGCGTTGGCTTGGTGAAACAGAATCTTTGTCTTTGCCATTCCTGGCCGTTTAGCACGAATCTCAACATTTAATTTTTGTAGAAGTTCTGCATAATATTGTCCGTTTATTGTGGCACCTTTCTCAAGGTAATCAATGAGCAAAATGCCCTTTGAATCCCAAAAAATTTATGCCATCACTGTTGTTTAGTTTCGGGTGTACTGTAGTGTATCCAAGTTTCATCGCAAGTAACAAATAGCCTACAAAAATCAACCGGATTCCGCTTATGAAGGTCCAAACACTCATTGGAAATGCGCAAACGAGTGAACTTTTGATCAGTCGTAAGCAATCGCGGCACCCATCTTGCCGAAAGCTTGGAAAGGCCCAATTCTTTCGTTAAAATGTAGTGTACTCGTTCTGTTGAAATGTTTATAATGTCTGCTATTTCTCTCACTTTGAGTCGTCGATCTTGCGTAATAATATAATATTATGGATTTTTACAATCATTTCCTTAGAAGTCACGATTTTGGATCCTCCAGAGCGCCCTTCGTCAACACAGTTTGTACTACCACGTTTAAATTCATTTACCCATCTACTTATTGTGGCGGATGATGGAGCAGATTCACCTAATGTTTCCCGTAACTCATCTTTTACTTCGGTTGCTTTCATACCCTTAATTACGAAGTATTTAATCACCGCACGATACTCTGTTTTTTCCATTTTAACAAAAAGACGTGTTGCTTCTTCTTCAATCAGCTGTCAAAAATAAACTACTTAACCGATTTATCTAAATATTGGAATGTAAGCATATAAATAGACAACCTAAATTACAGTGCATTTGTTTTACCAATTAGAGCGCCACCTATGTGTCATTCTCATTACTTGTCAAACTATCCTTGTATTCTTTATACTGGGTTCCTATTGAGAGTGCACAATCTCGGCATTTTATTTCGTAATTTCCCGATTTCTGACTTAAATCAACTTTATCTTTCACATTTCCTAAAAGGGATTTAATAGGGTTCTCAGATCGAAATGTAATTTGTCGTCCGTGTTCTTTAAAAATCCTATTTTATATTTTTGTAACTGAGTTAAACGATCAGGGTATGAATTGCTTGTCTCGATTGTATGCAGGTGACAGACAAGTGTTATCCCATTTTCTTTTCTAAGTTATTTCCGAATCAAAACGGTATCTGGCGATTTTCTTAACCTTCCTATACTCACGTCAAATTATGTAACACGTATACTCGCTCCTGGTCTCTCAGACCGATGTTTGCAGAATATACAAAACTTAAATTAGTTAAAGAAAATTTTAATGTGACCCCATTTACTTGTAGAAATACAGGTTTTTAGTAATATAAAAAAAAATTTTTGAGAAAAAAAATCTTTTATTAATGACTTAGTTTTTCATTTCAGTCGTATTGGGTTGGCAACTAAGTACTTTCGGTTCTGTAGTATAAAATAAAACACTTTTTTTTTAAACAAAAAATAGTTTTTAATCAATTACATATTTTTCATTTTGCGCAACGACCTTTTGCCATCTTTCTTTCAGCTGCATGATTCCGCGCTCATAAAATTTCTGGTCCTTATCAGCAAAAAACTGAACCAGGTGCGAGTGAAAGTCATCGTCATTTGTGAAAGTTGTATCATTCAAAGAATTCTGCAAACTTCGAAATAAATGGTAATCAGATGGTGCTAGATCAGGGCTGTATGGGGGATGTGGCATCACTTCCCAGCCAAGCTCCAATAATTTCCCACGAGTTGCCAAAGATGTGTGAGGCCTTGCATTATCTTGGTGGAAAACTACACCTTTCCGATTTGACAATTCTGACCGTTTTTCTTTGATTGCTTCATCCAGTTTTATTAATTGTTGACAGTAAACATCAGAATTGATCGTTTGGTTCCGTGGAAGCAACTCAAAAAACACAACACCTTTGTAATCCTACCAAACTGACAGCATGATCTTTTTTGGATGCCATTCAGCTTTCGATGTGGTTTGAGCTGGTTTATCGTGTTTGCTCCATGATCGTTTTCGAACTATGTTACTGTACAGGACCCATTTTTCATCACCAGTGATGATTCTTTTTAAGAAAGGGTCGGTTTCATTTCGTCTAAGGTGCATATCGCAAAAGTTGATTCTTGGTGTTAAATAAATTTCTTTCAATTCGTGACGTACCCAAATATCAAGCTTCTTAACTAGCCCAAGACATTTTAAATGTTTTTTAATTGTTGTGTGCGATACATGTAGCTTCTCCGCAACTTCTCGAACAGTTATATGACGATCCTCTTCAATTATGACTTTGATTTCGTCATCATCAACTTTAGTAGGCCGACCAGAACGTTGCTCATCTTTGAGGGAAAAATCTCCAGAACGGAATTTTTTATACCAATTCTGACACGTGCGCTCTGTTAAGCAATTAGCACCATAAACTTCACATATCTATTTGTGAGCCGCAGTAGCTTTCTTTCCTTTACGGAAATAAAATAGTAAAATATGTCGAAAATGTTCGTTTCTGCACTCCATTTAAAATTAACCACAATTAATAGCTTTAACAAAAATCACGCACTACTTGCGTCTGAAGTTACGTCAATGTGACTCGTATCACGCGACAAACGGTAAAGTACAGCACTAACATACGTTATACAAAAAATAAAGGAACGCTCTCTATCAGTAAAAACCGAAAGTACTTAGTTGCCAACCCAATAAAATATAGTTAAATTCTTAAGAGCTAAAAAAACATAAGAAAAAGTATATTTCTATTAAAAGCAAACAAACTGAAATTTAACAATTCAAAGAAAATAATATAATATATATGACATAATCTAAATCTAGTCAGACTTAGTACAGTAGCAATCGGAACACATCAAAATGGCATGTTTCAAAAAAAAAAATTTTTTTGCAGTAAGTGCAGTTGTATCGAGTTTTGCGATTTTTCTTGGAGCTGCAATACAAGCAGCGACCTGAAGTTATGTTTTTAATTGTTGTTGCACATTCAGAGTTATCCAATTTAAGTATTTCGGAAAGTCTTTGTCTCATTAGTCTTGGTAAATTCATATCTATTGCTCATCTTCTTAGGTGCTCATTTAGGAGATCATATGATAACGCTTCTAAAAAATTGTCTCCTGTTTGCTTTTACGGACGGATTATTTTGGGTATATACAATATATGAATCTATTCCGGATACGTTCATTGAACTGTAAAATATCACCATTAATCGTATGTTTGTTCCCCTTGCAGCATTGTAGGTTTCACACATTTTATCTACCATATCAACGCCTCCCTTAGTAGCATTGTAGTCCATTATAATGTCAGGTTTGCCTGTTTCTTCATCGATTTTGTCATCATGGTGCATATTAGAAACCAGGAGAACATTTTTGTTCTTTTTTGGTACATAGGAAACAAGAGTACAATTGCTTCCATGCCCGAAAAAACTTGACTTTTCTTCGCGACTTCTAATATTGGTAAATTGATTGGGCAGTTCTCTCTTATTTTTTCTTATTGTGCCGATGACTGTAAATTTGAATTCTCATTCTAGGTTATCGTTCAGGGTGTTGCGCCCTGTATTTCTAATAACATCGGATAGACATGTCTGGAAGATCACTAGAATCGTTCCTGTTTTTAAGAAAGGTGATCGTTGCTCTCTCCATAATTATCGACCAATTAGTATTCTGTCTAATTTTGCTAAGATTTTTGATTATATTCTCCACCGAAAACTTACTAAATGTTTGAAACCCTTTATTTCTCTGCAGCAGCATGGTTTTACTGCTGGTAGATCCACTGTTTCCAACTTAGTGGAAATAACACAATTTATTAGCGAGTCAATGGACAATAGACAGCAAGTGGATGTCGTTTATACTGATTTTGCTAAGGCTTTCGACACAATTAACTACTCAGTATTAGTTTCTAAATTATCCAGCTTTGGATTTTGCCATTATGTAATTGATTTGATCTCTTCATATCTACATAACAGAAGTCGCTATGTTTCGTATAATGGATTTTCGTCAGATGTATATACTGCTGCTTCTGGAGTTCCACAGGGATCCACTTTGGGACCCTTATTGTTTAATATTTTCATTAACGATCTGTTCAAATCACTTACATGTAATTCCTTGGCATATGCTGACGATTTAAAAATTTTTCCTAGGATAACATCCTATGACGATTGCCGGATACTGCAGCATAATCTTAATACAATTAGTGATTGGTGTGTGCAGAATGATATTATTATTAATGTTGATAAGTGTGCTGTGGTCACTTTTACTAAAAGCAATAATCCCCTTATTAGTCAGTACACCATTGATCACACTGTCATTCTGAGGAAGTCGAGAATTGTGAATCTTGGGGTCCTGTTTGACTCCAGATTGGAATTTACAGATCACATCACTACTATATGTGCTTCGGCGTCACGTGCTTTGGGTTTCCTTGTGCGTTCCTGCAGACATTTTAATAACATTACGGCTCTCAAGGTTTTATACTATGCTTTTGTCCGGACTAAGCTTGAGTATGCCTCGGTGGTATGGTATCCGTGCTATATTTATCAAAGTTTGTTTCTGGAGAGAATCCAGAAAAGATTTTTAAAGTACTTATCTTACCGGCTTGATGGTACATACCCACCGAGGGGAGTTGATTATGAGGCGTTATTGGTTAGACACAGCTTCCAATCTTTGTCTTGTCGTAGGGATGCTACCAGTGCGAAGTTTCTTGTTAACTTGATCAATAATGGTGTGGATGCCCCTTCTGTACTGTCTCAGGTTTGTCTATTGGTTCCTTCTCATTCCACTCGGTCTTTTGATTCCTTCGCTCTTCCGAGGGCCAGGACTAATGTTCTATTGAAAGCTCCACTTACCCATATGTGCAGGAATGCGAATAGGCTATTCCCAGATCCTTTTCATGGGTAATACTTTCGGTGGTTTTAGAGTGTGGTACAACTTTGGTTTCATATAAGTTATTTTTTTTATTTTTTTTTTTTGCCTATAAATATATTCTTAAGTTTTTAGTTTTCATTTATTATTAATATTGTATATTTTAATTTTTATATATATTTAAGTTAGTTTCATTTAATACTTGCACATTGTACATATTGTTTGATTTGTCCTTTAAATGGCTTGTCTGTTGGACAATAAAGATATTATTATTATTATTATTATTATTATTATTATTATTATTATTATTATAGACGCAAAACTACAGCCTTTTAATAATTGTCGACCGAGTAAGGACCTACAGGCTGTTTTCCAGTGTAAACTTCCATTTTTAGTGTATAAAACATTTTGGCGTCTGTCAAAGCATATATTTTTATGCCATACTTATCGAGCTTGGATGGAATATATTGGCGAAAGTTACAATGACCTCTAAACGCCTCTAATTTCTCATCTATTGTGACAAACTGCGATGGACTGTAAAACTTGCTAGGTGAAGCTGTTATGGTATCGAACAATTCTCGTATAGGAGCTAATTTATCCAGCAGAATACGTGCATCTCACGTGTCTTTTGTTATCAAACCTTCGACAACGTAAAAGGAAATAAGAACGGGTCCAGCTCATACATAAACGAAAAATTTCTGGCGAAGAGTCACCGGTGCGATATAAATCTTTGGCATGCAATCTATTATTTCTGCGAACACCAGCAAATACTAAAAGACCAAGAAATGGTCGAATTTCAATCTCGTCAGTGAGAGTACAGTCTGCGGCTTTGCCGTACTTTGACGAAATCCGTTCTATTTGTTGGTTAGTGTAATTTGTGATAAAACGTATTACTTCTTCAGAGAAAAATAAGTTCCACATCAAATCCGGTTCCTTTAAGTTTTTAGCTTGGCCTTTTACACCAGGAAGTTGAGAGAGTAAATTCTTGGAACGGGTTCTTACTGCTGTTGAAGAAGCATTTTTTATCAATTTTGTGTTGTTGTCACTTTCTATGTAAAAGTTACTAGAGGTAGCAAAAATTTCCGCTTCAGAATCCGAATCGTTTTCTTGCTCTGCATCACTTCTTTCTTCATGAACTTCAACCGAATCCTCATATTCACTGTCGCTGCTATCGTCATAGTCAGAAATCGGCTCATCATCCTCTAACATTAGCCTTATTTGTTCTTAGTCTATTTAGATCTTAAATTAAAACCTGTAAGTATTAGGTGCGCAACTAAGTTCTCGCTGTTTTTTTGATGCAACTTTATTTAAAAAAAATGTTTACAAATGAATCATTCAAAATATTGCCCATAACTAGCGATAACTTTTTCCCATCTGCCTGCCAGAGCTCGAATGCCATCCCGGTAGAAGTGTTTGTCCTTTAAAGCCATCCACGAATCAAGCCATTTTGAGATGTCTTCATATAAGCGGAACTGCTGATTAACCAGACCATGTGCTAACGAACGTAACAAGTAATAATCGGACGGCGCAATATCTGGGGAATATGGCGGGTGGGGTACGACCTCCCACTTGAGCGTTTCTAAGTAGGTTTTAACGGGTTTGACAAACTGAGGCCGAGCATTGTCATACTGTAGAATCACTTTTTCGTGCCTCTGCTCGTATTGTGGCCGCTTTTCGCGCAGTGCTCGCCTCAATCGCATCAATTGAGTTCGATACCGTTCCCCAGTGATGGTTTCGTTCAGTTTCAACAGCCCATAATAAATAACACCTCCCTGGTCCCACCAAATACACAGCAAAACCTTCGCAGCGTGACTATTCAGCCGAACCGACGACGTAGAAGCATGACCGGGAAGTCCCCATGACTTTGTTCTCTTTGAGTTGCTGTAATGAATCCATTATTCATCACTCTTAACGGTGCGATGAAGAAAACCCTTCCTTTTTTGTCGCTGGAACAGTTGTTCATAGGCTAAAAAACGACGCTCAACGTCTCTTGGCTTCAAATCATAAGGAACCCAAGTTTCTTGTTTGTGAATCATTCCCAACGCATGCAATCGCTGGGAAATGGCTTGGCGGGTAACTCCTAATGCAAGCTCTTTTTGCGTTTGGCACGGATCCTCATCGAACGATGCCTCCAATTCAGCGTCTTCGAAGGTTTTTGGTCTTTCTTCACGCGAACGGTCGTCAACATCGAAATCACCGTCTTTGAAGCGACGGAACCAATCACGGCACGTTGCTTCACTTAGAGCAGCATTTCCGTAAACTTTTTGGAGTTCTCGATGCACTTCAGGCGCCGTTTTCTTCGAATGAAAGAAGAAAAGCAACACTTCCCGCAAACGACGATTATTTGGCACAAAATCAGACATTTTCACACAACCAAAGGTATATGACGCAAAAACAAAATCACTAATGTGTCAAAGCGGTTTGTTTACCATATGTCTAAGCTGGTTCGTGACGTTTTGGTTATGTCACAATTGACCAGCACTTACTACTGGAGCCATCTCTTGAAAAACAGCGAGAACTTAGTTGCGCACCTAATAGTTTAGAAATGCATTTATGGAATTAAACAACACAAAAATTAATGAAATATGTTTAATATTACTTTCGCAAAACTGATACACTAATACTCACGTCTGTCTCACAGACCAATTTTTGCTGTATGTACACACGCGTCTTGTGTGAAACCGCACTAAATTGAAGCTTATTGAGAATGATGAAGCTAACAGTAATTATAATACTCTCACGCTCTTCTTACATAAGCCAAAAATTAAAATACTAAAAGTCGATCTCACAGAGCGTATGCGTGAATGTAGGAAGGTTAATAGAATTTAAATCTCTTTTGTATCCCACCTTTGTTAATGGAAAAATAAGCAAATGATTAATACTTTAGAAAAAGATCCATAAGTGAAAGTGGAAGTGTACTTTAATTCAATTACATCACAGTCTCCATTGAAATTTACCTAAGGAGAAACTGCCAGAAATTGTAAAACACTGGTTCTTACTTGAGTACACACACGTTGTACATTACTTTATTTATAATGTGACAATTGTTTGTTTGGGACATTGTCATAACAATGGCTTCATCTGAATTATCACTGCCTGTGTTAAACTGACTAGATGGCCTTCCCTAATGCTTTAGTCCTGTGAATACAAAGGGTAGTAGGAAAGTTTTGCAATAGAGCTTTGTTTATTAAATTTTTTCAAAGTAATTTCCTCTACACTCGATACACCTCTCCATCCTCCAAAACCAATGTTTAAACCAGTTCTGCAAAGTTTCACTAGGGAGTAAAGAACACTCGTTGTCCCAAACCCGCAGAAGGTCCTCATCACTAGAAAGCCGCCTCCATTTTAGCTTCATTTTCACATGAGGGAACAGTGTAAAGTCGCAGAGAGCACGATGTGGACTGTAGGGAGGGTGCTCAAAAAGTTTCAATCCTGTCATGGTCAAATATTCGGTGCGGACTTTGGCGCGGTGAGCTAGACCATTTTCGTGACGGAGGAACCAGGTGTCC
Organism: Dermolepida albohirtum; assembly: GCA_031893035.1. Taxonomy (NCBI): domain Eukaryota; kingdom Metazoa; phylum Arthropoda; class Insecta; order Coleoptera; family Scarabaeidae; genus Dermolepida; species Dermolepida albohirtum. The sequence continues at coordinate 31,176 of JAVIWB010006227.1, read as the reverse complement.
AGTCTTGACTTTGGCCGCAGGTTCTTCATAAATCCTATGATTTTATGCAGGCGCTGTTCAGTATACCACTTAGCTGTGACTGTCTTCTGTGTGTCCAAAACGACGCGTTCCACAATTCTACTGGATTTGAAAAATACAGATATCATTTTCCTCTTTACCGATCGGGATTTTCTGACAACTACGGGTGTGTCCTCATCATCAGAGACCCAAACTTTGTTTTGAGCTTTGGTCGGCACGTCGTTTTAGTACAGCCAAGTCTCGTCACCTGTCACGATGTTGTTCATATACCGAGATTGTCCCTTATTAAACTTTTTTAGCATCTCCCGACACCAAGTCACGCGTCGTCTCATCTGCTCTTCAGTTAGTCGATGCGGCACCCAGAGAGAAAAAGTTTCTTCACGTGCAAACGACCAAGCAGAATCGAACGAATTGCTGGTGCATTTAGGCCTGAAGTACCCTCTATCTGTTGGTAAGTCACTCGCCTGTCCTCGCCAAGCATTTTCCTCACAGTAGTAACGTTTTCCTCCGTAACTGACGTTTGTGGCCTTTCCGGCCTCTCAGCATCCTCCACAGTTAAATTTCCCTTTGGAACCTGAATATCGTTGTGCGATGTGGACAAACATCACCTAGTGCAAGAGTAATTTCTTGGAAGCACTGGTCTATGTTTAAACCACGCACGAATTTATAACGCAAAACTGCCCTTATCTCATTTCGTGACCACGATGCCATCGCAAGCACTTTACATTTTCAGTGCTAATGAATAACTCGACATGGCGCGGCGGCTAGTATGCACGTATGAACATGTCTCGACATGCAGCAACAAACACCCTCCTTCGATTCATTGTTGCGTCATATTGCAAAACTTTCCTAGTACCCTTTGTATATTTTTCTATTACGAATTTACATTTAACTCCCTTAGCCAACAGAAAATGTGCTGTAAAGCGTTTTTCTTTGATGAACACGGACGAGCGAAGTATTTATACGTTTGACTTCATTATATTAAAAGAAGCTCTCAAAAGAATAAAGTATTAGCTGACAAAAACGTTTGTATTTTTATCTAAAACGGTCTGTTAAAAAAAATTATCAGAATTACTACGAGTATAATTCATGCACATTAACTGTCCAATAAGACACTTCATTTCCAATAGCCCGCCATTTCAATAGTTGTCATGACTCAAGATGACAAGTAAAAACTACGCCATAAATAAAAATGGAACGATATACGCTTCAACAACGCACTGAAATTATTAAAATTCATTACAAAAATGATGAAAATTTTTGCGATCACGGCTCGCAAAACTAAAGCATTTTTGGGTCGTCGTGAAGCACCTTCTCGGCTATTAATTGTGAAACTTATGGAAAAATTTGAGCTGTTGGGACAAGTTAGTGATGAGGACAATCGAACTCGTGCACGTCCCTCAAGAACAACTGAGAATATTGCTATTGTAGCCCATAGTTCTTTGGAATTGGGCATTTCACAAACGATATTACACCATATTTTGTATAAAGACTTAAGTTGTAAAGCTTTTAAAGTTCAATTAACACAAGAACTTTTGCCTACGGATCATCAACAACGTCGTATTTTTGCTGATTGTGTGAGGCCCATTTTCACATCGGAGGCTACGTTAACAAGCAAAATTGTAGCATTTGGGGCTTGGAAAATCCAAGAATTATTGTTGAAAAGCCTCTCCATCCTCATCGTGTGACTGTTTAGTGCGGTTTTTTGGCCTGACGGAGTCATTGGAGCTTACTTTTCCGAGAATGAGGCTGGAGCAACTGTTACGGTGAATGGATTGCGCTATCTAACGACGATTAATGATTTTGTATGACCAGAATTGGAAGATATTGATGTGGACGACGTTTATTTTCAACAAGACGGCGCTACGTGCCACACAAGTAACGATACCATCGCTCTTTTGCGTGAAAAGTTTTCTAACCGTGTGATTTCTCGAAGAGGCGATTACAATTGACGACCGAGATCTTGTGATTTAACACCTTTAGACTTTTTTCTTTGGGGCCACGTGAAAGATAAGGTCTATGCCAATGTCCCACAATTGATTCAGGACCACAAAAGTGGAATTCGTGATATTATCAAGAATATGCTGTCGCAAATGTGCGAATTGGTAATGGAAAATTTTATGACAAGAATATGGTCCTGCAAGCGTAGCCGTGGCGGCTTGTTTTCCATTATTAATGGCATACCCTCCTCTTTACAATTAAATAAACATGCGATGATTTTGCTAAGAATACTCGTTTTTTTCTTACATATCAAAACGAAACCTCTTATTCGAAGACCCTTTATTTATTTCGATATCACCACTCTTTTGTTTCATGACCAAGCAGATGGCATATAAAGTATGCCTTCGCAATCGCTATTCATCGTTTTAAATTTAGTTTGCTCCTAGAACGCAAGAGAACGGACCAGTACAGCAAACATGCCAGGCACACTCTACATTTTGGCATTATGTGCCGCTTTTACGGTGTTAGAGGTTCAAAGCCAGACGCCAGTTTCTTCAGTGTTCGGTATGCTTCCTGATAGTCCTTGCCCCCGACTATTCAACTATCAGTTTAACTCATCGTTACATTGGTTTTTTGGACATTTAAGGATACCCACAATGAGATCTAACAACATATTCGTATTGGAAGTGAACATGAGTGTTAATTCAGCAGTCCGAAAAGACGTAAGTATTTCTTTTTGCTATTTCAGGCTGCGCTTTGAGAGAGTATTCAATTTTCAATAGACTCTTCGAATTTTGTATCAATTTTCCATAGAAGACATTTCAGTTATGTCTGTTGATTTAATTTTTTTTCCAATTTCTTATCGTAATCGGCTGTTAGTAGTTTTTGACTTATCGCGTGATTTCTCTTTCCCGTTTAAGTGAATGCCGACGGCCGAAAATCTTAAACGGCACCACGGAGCGCGGGCGTAATAATAACTAGAGTTAGCGCACCTATCAGCACGCCGGGTTCGTAATAAGAACATAAGGAATATGTACGTCGACCTCCGATGCATGACTAATTGCATTAGTTTTTTTCGGCTCTCGGCGTAAAGCTGTTATTCTCATGCCCTTGTATTCTTTTACGCACTGTAAATATATAATTATGTCATCGCTGTGAAAATTTATATTAGTAATTTTTCTGATTTACGAAGTGTGACAATTAAATAACGAGACCGGTGTGAGAAATGTTATTTTTTGCAAATGAACTTACATTTAACTTTTATTATCTTCAACACGCTCTCGTCCTCTATCTATACGCCGCTGTGTATGTGTCTTCCATTGTTCAAAACAATACTGTAGTTCATCAGTTGTCAGCCTCTTCAACAGCTCTGCAGTTTTTGTTTTTACATGTTCAACAGACTGAAAATGTGTTCTCTTTGTATTAATGCGCTTTTCGCTTTTAGAAACGGGTAGAAGTCACATGGTGCGAGACAGATAGGGCATTGCGAACTGGTGCGTTGTCCTGGTGCAGAATCTACGAGTTGTTCTTCCACAAATGCGGTTTCTTTTCCTTATTCTTTCCCTCGGGCTGATTAGAACTTCGTTGCAGTATTTCTGACTAACGGTTTGACCATCAGCACCCAGTCAATCATGATAAATATCAGCATTGCCTTCAATTTCGACTTGCTCATTCGTACTCTTTTCTGTCCTGAAGATCCGGCTGCCTTCCAGTGCATCTATTAACCCTTTGTTTCCAAGTCATACTGGAAAATCCAAGTTTTATTCACATGTGATGATTTGAGTGAGCTAGTCTAGTTCTTTTGTGAGTAGTTCCATGATGTCAGTGTAAATGTTTTTCGGTATCATTTTTGCACAAACTTTGTCTTGTTTAACTCATCATTCAAAATGTGTCTTACTGTTTCTTTGCTAGTATTTACCATATCAGAATCCTCAGACGTCGGTCCTTCCGCACGATTTCTTTAATTTTCTGAACGACAGTGATACGAAACTACGGATTCTTGCTTAGGAAGTATCAAACTCAATGACATTCCAATTAGAGCCTCGCCCGATGCAGCTGCGCGATGGAAGGAGCGCAGTCTTGTTATTTAATTGTCATACCTCGTATTATAATTATGCTAAAATTATGTGAAAAACGACTGTAAGAAATCAGAAAGCAGGGAAATAGTGAAAAATACAAATTAAAAGGTAGCATGCCTACAATACATCAATTTATGTTCGATTCACTGTTCCCGTTCCTTACTTGTAATTTTCTACATCACCTACTGGATAAAGAAGCTTTCGACACTTCTGGTATTAATACAATTCCAACTCAACCATTCCACTACTATTGCCTTGTACAGTCAATGTTCCATAATTCATAAACCGTTTCCTCGCCCTTCTCATAATTCCGCTATTTCCGAGACTATTTCTAGACTTTTTAGCTAGTCATTCTTTTTTCACGAGTAATGAGTAGCTGGCCTATCGCCTCAACTCCTAACATGGAGGACCAGAGTATCTCTCTTCGTCTGACTCCTCACTTTCGACCCGTCCGGCAAGGGTGGCCCTATCAGTAGCTACGCTACCGCCAGCATGGCTCTCAAGAACACTGAAGTACGCAAGCTCCCTCACCCGGCAGAAAAATGCCTCCGTTAAAGTGGAAATAGCTTCGGTGAAACAAATTATACATTGCTTAGGACAAGGAGCAAAAGGGTAGGAGTTGTTCTTATAGCTACCGTTATAATGTGCATCGTCCGATTTAACTCGAATTTATTTTGTTGACACGCTAACCGTTTAACCAAATACAAATAGGTGCGCAGTACTCTGCTGCCAGGTATACTAAGGATAGTGCTGCAATTCGTAAAGTTGCTGCATTGGCGCCCCGGCTTGTGGAGGAAAGTTAAGTTATTATATTGTTCCTCGTTCTGAGTTTACCGGACACGTTTCTAAGATAGTGTTTATATTATCGGCTGCAGTTAACAGTTAGTCCTACATATTTGAAATAATTACTGATTAAGAGGTATGTCTTTGACAGTTATGTTTGTTCGTTGACTTGTAAGATGGATGTAGCATGTTTCTGTTTTATTAGTGTTAGAATATAGTCCGGAATTCTTAAAAAACTCGCTCAACTTAATTAGGCCTCCCTTCATAGCTTGTTCTAAACTTCCTTTGAATTTAGCTTGACATGTTAAAGTCAAGATCATCAACATATCCAAATTTTCTAGACTGTGTTCTTGGTAGGCCTCGATATATACATTGAATAAGTGAATGCGAGGACTGAGCCCTGCGGAAGTCCATTTATCAATCTTCTAACATCGCTTGTCTTATAGTTCATGAAAAGAAATAAACTGTTAGTCAAAAAATTGTTTATCGAATGGCACGTTTTAACATAGGGTATAATTTTAATCATTTTGTTGATAAACCTTTCTATATAGTACCATATGCGGCAGTGAGATCCTCGTATGTGGATGCCGTTTTAAATTCTTTTTCAAAGCCAGCTCCTATATTCATTATGAGAGACAGCTACGGACAGTACGGAATCCTAGCTGTGTTGTAGGTATTGCAGTACCAACTATGTTACGAATATATGCGTCATTACAACAGTTTATAGCACCTACTAAGAAGGGAAATAAGGGAGTAGATTTCATCTAGTTGTCTGTCTTGGCTTTAATATTAACATTTTAAGGTAATTTTGCTGGAGCCTGTGGTTGATTAACTAATCACTGAAGGTTGATATATAACCCCTTTCCACATTAATTTTCGTATTCTGTATACGTATTTCGACAACTAACTTGTCACTATCAGCAGATAATTAAACAGCGTCGCACCTGGGAAACTACGGCAAAATATCCGTACGAAACATATTCTGCACACGATCCGTACCGTTGAAAGCCAAAACACACACTATATATTCGTTTCACATAATTTTTAAAAGATTGTATTCTAGTCTTAAACTAAGATAAAAGGCAAAAGAAAAGAGAAAAAAACGGGAAGAAAAGAAAAATACCTGGATTTTGTCTGGTCGATTGCATTTTATGTGCATATGTTCATTATACCGGGTTTCTATCGATTGTTTTGTATACATCGGCCAAACAAAACGAACGATAGAAATCGGGTATAAAGAACATACTACGCACATAAAATTCAATCGGCCAGAAAAATCCGATTTAGCAAAATATGTGTTGTAAAGTGACTGACCTAGTCCCCAACCATAACTCATCTCTCTTTGGTAAACGACAGACAAGGGATAGTGCAATAAACGCATGTACGTATTTTTCATTTCTTTCCCTTTTTTCTCTTTTCTTTTGTCTTTTATCTTAGATAGAATATAATCTTTTAAAAATTATGTGAAACGAATATACGGTGTGCGTTTTGGCTTTCAAACGTACGGATCGTGTGCAGAATTTGTTCCGTACGGGTATTTTGCCATAGTTTTCCAGGTGCAACACTGTTTAATTATCTGCTGATGATGACAACTTAGTTGTCGAAATACGTATGCAGAATACGAAAATGAATGTGGTAATATCCCTCATTTAAGGATGTCGCACAAGAACTCAGCAAGCCGCTTTTGTGTCCTCCCGCCATTGTTTACGAGAAACTCTGGGTATACTAAGCCAGCTGTTCTCCTTGTTTTTGTATTTTTGAGTGCACTGCTCACGTCGAAGCGAACAGAATTTTTTAATTTAGTGTTTTAAGTATGTTAAATCTACCTATGCCACAAAGGAGACTTGACTGATGTTCGCCCAACAGAGATGGAATGAAGACCAATTTGATATAATCAATGCCATACTGCCTGTACTTTTTTAGTATCAACCATGTTGAGGAGTAGATATCTGTCTACCAAAAAAATTAGATGTAGTATTACGGTGCGCAGTTTGTCCCATTTATCCAACGCTCCATCTTTTACCGTTTACGAGATCCAAATACTAAACACACTATTTGGAACGGTCCGTATAGAGTATATATCAGTTTGACTATCGTTTAAATTTTGCTTATTTTTATGAATTATTATTACTATTATATATTTAAATGATTATTTATGTTCCTAGGATGGTCTACAGATTCAAGTATTGTCTTCTCAAAGTGAAATCCTCAATGGACCTTTCATTGAATACGCCGTTATTTTCCCACCTGTCAGAAAAGTTCCTTCACTTATCCAGGTGAAATTCAATGGGGTAATATTCTGCCGTGGTCCTCCACTACAAAGTGAGTATTCTGCTTAAATGTTGCCATAATTTTAAGAACTAATAGAACTGTTCAATTTGACTTATTTTTAATTTATAAGAATCTTATTAAACAGTGGTTATCAACTTATGAAGCGCGTCCCCTAGGAAAGCACGACAACTAAATGGGGGGGGGGGGGGTGCAAGCATCTAAAAAAAGGAAAAATTTTTTTTTTTTGGAAATTGTTTAATTTACTGAAGGAAAATCGATAAAGTATAATCTGATATAAATTACAAATAAGTTTAATAATTATCAATGACTTCATTGGACTTGTCTTACACAGAAAGTTTCTCGAAAGAGGGTTTATCGTCTAACAGCGCTAATAAGATTTTATTACAAAACTTGGAATTTAATGGTAAAGTACAATGAAACTACAGATTAACGCTTCAAACACCTGTGTATTGGTATTAAAATTTCTTAAGCATGTCAATAATATCTCACAGAGATCATACATGTCAGGTATAACGGAAAGTCATTACTGATTCTTTCTTAAAAAAAGAGAAGAAAATGGAAAAATTTATTTGTTCAAAGTATTAGCCATTTTATTCTACACATCTTGCTCATCTTTCAGGCAATTTATGGATGCTATCCCAAAAAAACTGTTTGTCCTTGAGCTAAACCACTCATCGACACATTTTCTAATTTCATCGAAATTGATGTGAAAAAGTGACAGTCGGACAGGGCAAGGTCTAGAAAGTACGGTGGGTGCAATATTATGTCCCATCCAAGTGCTTTCAACGCTTTCTTGACCTGTTTTGCTGTATGAGCCGCCGCGTTATCGTGCTGAAAATCACTTTACCGTTTCTTCGGGCCCATTCTGGACGTTTTTCTATCAATACATCGTTCGAATTGATAATTCGTTGTCTGTAGCGAGAAGTATTAACTTTCACCAGATTTCAACAGTTCGTAATATACTACGTCACTCTGGTCCCACCAAACACAGAGCATTGTCTTGCTACCAAAACAATTTGGCCTTGGAGTCGATGAGACGGTTTTGCCAGGTGACGACCATAATTTTTGGCGCTTAGGGTTTTCGAAATAAATCCATTTTTCATCACTAGTCACTATTCGATACAAAAATGACTTCCGATCATGCCCTTGAAGCTGTATTTCAAAGACGATTTTTCGATTTTCCATTTGCCTGTCATTCAATTGATATGGCGCCCCATTTTCTCATCTTTTGGTTTTTTCTAGTTGCTCATAATTGGTCGCTAATCGTTTCTTGAGCCTCACTTAACGCTTTTGACAATTATTTTTGTGTTGGGTGGGGTCTTCATCCAATAAGTCTTGCAGTTTCGCATCTTCAAACTTTTTCGGTCTACCAGAACGTTCTTAGTCTCGCACATCGAAATCACCATTCTTGAATTATCAAAACTACGCCTCACATGTTTTTGTGGTTGGGGCATACTCACCGTAAGTTTCTACCAGCAAACGATGACTTCCAGCGGCTTTTTCCTTTTGAATAAATACGAAAATTAATGCGTGCAGCAAATGAACTTCTTCAGGCACGAAACTCGACATTTTCAAAGAGGTATAAATCTATGACTACTATTTTCTCTAAATATAACATGCGTGGCTTTGAAGCTGAATAAAATGACATATGTGCCAAACCATAACATTGTATACTTAAGCCTAGCGACATCTGTTAGAAAAACCGGTAATGACTTTCCGGTACAGCTGGTACAGTACGCGCATATGCGATAAATATCTAGTACTGTGTGTGTGTGTGGGTTTATTCTGCATAGCCTCTGTATTTTGTACTACAGGCTGTTTTTTTTAAGAGCTCGAGAATTTAAAAAAATAATACAAGACAGAAATATTGTTGGACTGAATTTTATTTTATTATAATCTGGTAGATAATTTCATGGCATTTATTTTTGAAATATTATTTCCGGCATATGTCCGCCGCGGCTACGAGTTACATGGTCCATTCGATCAGTCCAATTTTTGACTACTTTTTCCAATAAATCTGGCCGTATGGCGTCAATGGTGGCTTTGGTTTGTCGGCGTAAATTTATGACTTAACATAACCCCATAAAAAGTAATCCAGAAGCGTTAAGTCGCACGAACAAGGAGGCCAGTGAACAAGATCACTTCTGGAAGTAGTCACCAAATTGATTTTGCAATAAATCGATTGTTAAGCGCGCTGTATGGCAGGTTGCGTCGTCTTGTTAGAACCAAATGTCGTCGATGTTTAGCTGATTAATTTTTGGAAACAAAAATTTAATCAGCATGGTTCGATAGCGCTCGCCATTCAACGTAAGGGCAGCTCCTTCCTCATTTCGAAAGAAATAAATACCGATGATGCCGCCAACGTGAAAACCGCACCAAACAGTCAATTTTAATGGATGTAATGGTGATTCGTTAACGGCTTGAGGGTTGTCTTCGCTCCAAATACGGCAATTTTGCTTATCGACGCAACCATTAAACCAGAAATGAGCTTCATCACTAAACACAATTCTTTGATAAAAAGTTTCAAATGAGCCCAATCTGCAAAAATGCGACACAAACGATGGTCGTTTGGCTTCAATTCTTACACGAGCTGTATTTTATAGGCACGTAAGCTAAAATCCTTGCGTAAAATTTTCCACGTAGTTTAAAATTAGTGCGAAAACGATCAATAACTGCACGAATTGCTTGCTCACTAGGCTGACTATGTTGACAGTAAGATGGAAGAAGTGCTCTATGAACTTAATGAATAGATTTATTTTTTTCAAAGTAAATTTCCACAATTTGGAAGCGTTGTTCTATTCATGAAGACTTTCCAAACCTTACTGAATAGAAATTTCAACACAGTTTGACATTATCAGCTGTCAAACCATAGTTATCGATATCGATAGTTCTCACGTAGCATAAAAAATACCCGTTATATAAAAATTCCTGTATTTGCAAAGAAATAGTGGTGACGGGGTTATTTTCCTAAACGAATATTATTATTATATTATATTATAGAGAAAATGTTTACGTTTTCTTAAAAACATTTAAAACAGTTTCAACCATGTGTAAACTTGTTTCGATATAGTTTCTGAAATATTGAGTCTAACAGACAAGAAAGTTACCGTCGCTTTTACATTAGGTCGGTGTAAAGACCAATAAAGTTTTACTTAAATTACTTACTTATCTGTTCCTTGTTAGACGAGACTATGTTTTAGCACCTTGCAAAGTTTTTAGCAGATATATATATATATATATATATATATATATATATATATATACAGACTTGTTCATTCTAGAATTAGATATGCTCTGTCCACAAGTGGAAAGAGTGCAGTTAGGTTAAAGCGCGCGAGAAAGGAGGATAGAATATCTCTCACTGGCAGTTTCGTTTTCTCCCACTTTTGTATTGCAAACAACTTCCCCTACTTTCTCGCGTGAACCTTCTTATTCTAGTAAACAAATATCTGAAGTAGTTGACGTAAAACATCTAACAGTTCGTCGTATTCTACACTAGGATTTTTAAAAGTTTCTTTTAATTTTTTCATTGTTTGAAAATATTTTTAATTTTTAGAATTTTCTATTTCATTTATTTCAAGAATATTTTATTAGTTTCACGCCAAACGGCAAAACATTTCAAGAAAATAGCCATGTTTGAAAATCTTTTTAATTTTTAGAATTTTCTATTTCATTTATTTCAAGAATATTTTATTAGTTTCACGCCAAACGGCAAAACATTTCAAGAAAATAGCCATGTTTGAAAATCTTTTTAATTTTTAGAATTTTCTATTTCATTTATTTCAAGAATATTTTATTAGTTTCACGCCAAACGGCAAAACATTTCAAGAAAATAGCCATGTTTGAAAATCTTTTTAATTTTTAGAATTTTCTATTTCATTTATTTCAAGAATATTTTATTAGTTTCACGCCAAACGGCAAAACATTTCAAGAAAATAGCCATGTTGCTTTTTATTTTATTTTCTAAAAAGAATATTTTAAAAACGGCAAAACATTTCAAAATGCATCATTTTATTAAAAGATTCAATAAAAAGCATTAATATACAATTCAAAAATGTAGGTACGTATTGTCAATACATAATGATTTACAGCCCCGACCTACACACATCATGTCGCTGGTGAACACTGATTTCAGACATTCTCACGCGTAACACGCGAGAAAGTAGGGGAAGTTGTTTGCAATACAAAAGTGGGAGAAAACGAAACTGCCAGTGAGAGATATTCTATCCTCCTTTCTCGCGCGCTTTAACCTAACTGCACTCTTTCCACTTGTGGACAGCGCATATCTAATTCTAGAATGAACAAGTCTGTATATATATATATATATATATATATATATATATATATGCGAGGGTGGTCCCAGTAGTACCCGACCCAAAAAAGAAAATACGAACATTTTGGAAAGAAATATATTTATTTTTCAACATAATCTCCTTTCAGCTCTATACATTTTTCCCAGCGATGTTCAATAAGTTTGATACCCTTTTTATAATAAGAACCGTCTTGCTTCTCAAAATAACTATTAACTGCCGACATCACTTGTTCATCGTTGGAAAATCTTTTACCGCTGAGCCACTTTTTCAAGTTTGGGAACAGAAAATAATCCGAGGGGGCTAGCGGATAGGGTGCATGAGGTAGCAATTCAAACTTTAGTTCATTAATTTTTGCCATTGCAATAACGGATTTGTGAGCTGGTGCATTGTCTTGATAAAACAACACTTTCTTCTTAGCCAAACGCGGCCGTTTTTGCTTGATTTCTTCGTTCGAACATTGCAATAAGTTCGCATAATACTCGCCGTTGATAGTTTTTCCTTTTTCAAGATAGTCAATGAAAATTATTCCACGCGCATCCCAAAAAACTGATGCCATGACCTTGCCTGTAGATGAAACAGTCTTCACCTTCTTTGGAACCAGTTCTCGCTTTTCAGTCCATTGTTTTGGTAGTTCTTTTGCCTCGGGTGTGAAGTAATGGACCTATGTTTCATCCATGGTTATGATACGACACCAAAATTCTCCTTTGTTGCTGTGAAACTTCGCTAAACACTCAAATGAAATATTTTTGGTCGAGTGTGAGCAAACACGGCACCCATCTTGCACACAGCTTTCTCATGTCCAAATTTCCAGATAATATGCGATGTATCGCATTTTACGAAATGCCTACTATACCGGTTAGCTCGCGCACTTTCAGTCGACGATTATCCAGTACCGCTTTGTGAATTTTCTTAGCCATTTCTGGAGTCGTCACCTCATTTGGTCGTCCACTGCGATGCTTGTCTTGGCAACTTGTACGGCCTCTTTTAAACTCCGCCACCCAATATTTCACTGTTGTAAACGAAGGAGCAAACTTGCCCAGAGTAGAATCCAGTTCAACTTTTATATCGGTTGGGTTCGGGCCTTTCAAATAAAAGTATTGTACCACGTAGCGATGACCAATTTTTTCCATTTTTACAAATTAAACTGAAAACGTTCTCTATTAATGGCTACCAAACAAATACTAAACAATGTGGCGTTTTCAAACTTGAAACATATGCTTTATAGGTTTTGTACTTTCTAATACAGTGATATTTTTCGAACTACCGTCATCACTAGGTCAGGCTGGGTACTTATGGGACCACACTCGCATACATATATAGGCGCTTCTGTAATTGAGGAGTTACGAAGTTCGTTGAAAGATGATAAAAGGTTATCAGGGATTATAGGTATATATCATTGGTTGACTTTCTTTTATATTTACATCAACGAAAAACCCAGTACTACTCAAGCTAAAAACGAAATTAGACTTAAAAGCGAGATATTAAATTGTTTTATTTTTGTTTTTAGTTGAATAATTTATTATAATAATAAATAAAATGTTTTGTTCTTTAATAGTTGAGCATGGTGTAACCCAGAGTTCTATGTGGGCTAAGTCGACAATTAGAACTTCAACTGGCGCTGACGATACGAGTGGCTATCCTCCAGACCACCCTCTAAATAATGACTATCCAAATCAAGTCTATCCTCCTCCTGACCAACGCTATCCTCCTGACCAACGCTATCCTCCTAACCAAGGCTATCCTCCAAATCAAGGCTGTCCTCCAAATCAAGGCTATCCTCCAAATCAAGGCTATCCTCCAAATCAAGGCTGTCCTCCAAATCAAGGCTATCCTCTAAATCAAGGCTATCCTCCTCCAAATCAAGGCTATCCTCCTCCAAATCAAGGCTATCCTCCTCCAAATCAAGGCTATCCTCAAAATCAAGGCTATCCTCCTCCAAATCAAGGCTATCCTACCAATCAAGGCTATTCTCAAAATCAAGACTATCCTCCCATTCAAGGCTATTCTGCAAATCAAGGCTATAAAAGCAATTCTACATACCCAGCGCAAAACTATCCGTCCGCTGTGCATAGTGACAAAGTTTGACGATTTAATCGTCCCAAAAAGTTTCGATTAAAAATTAAACTTGTGTTTATTCGAGTTTTAAAATATAACATTTAATTATTCAGCATTTTTATTGCTTTTAATTATCATCAGTGATGGTTTCTCATCAAAGGCCCGAGAAGACATTAGAAAAGAAAGTGTTTTATTAAATTTTGCTTAGGCAGAATTAAGGTAAATATATGAATATAGAATGAAATTCATCTTATGAGTAAAGAAGTTAAATTGAGCTGTGCGCCTTAAGCGTGCGCTTGGCAGTATATACAGTGTGTATCAGCCAAATGGAATAAATTCGATAATAATTAAATGGAAGGATGTTCGAAAAAACGCTCGGACACGTCGATTGGGATTTTTAGTTGTGTATTTTTTCAAATAAAAGGTGTATATACAGGGTGTGTCATGTAAAAGTGGTCAATACCAACTTTCTTATTTTAAATACAACACCCTGTCAAATATTAAATTTTTGGATTCTTTAGAAAATTCCAGACATATTTCATGGACAATATCCTATACCTATCTTCGACTGTTTCGGAAATATTAAATGTTTTCAGATTAATTTGAAAAATTTTTGATAATGTAAAAAATAACAAGAAAAACATTAATGTCACTGTAGGAGATGTTCAAAATGTTCGCCGCAAACGTCTTGACGACATCCTAATCTTAAATAAAAATTTTTTCTATCTTTGTTCAACATCTCAGGTGTGACCGATCTAATCGCAACTATTATTCGTCTTCTTAAGTCAGCTAAGTCGAGGCGTTTAGTTTTGTATACTATATTCTTGACATATCCCCATAAGAAGAAGTCTAATGGCGTTAGATCAGGGGATCGTGCTGGCCATTCCATCAATCCTCGCCTACCTATCCACCGATTCGGGAATATTTGGTTGAGGTACTGCCGGACATTGATTTGGTAATGGGATGGTGCTCCATCTTGCTGGAACCACATCGTATTTGCTGGACCTTGTGGGTTTGCTAGATCCGGATATAAGTTTGTCAAAGCTGGCACGAGATTATTTTGAAGCAATGCTAAATAATTGTCGCCATTCAAATTTCCATCAATGAAAAAAGGACCTACGATATGATCTCCAACAATTCCTGCCAAACATTAACCTTCTCAGGGTATTGCATATGTTCTTCCCTCATCCAGTGAGGATTTTCCCTGGACCAATAGCGGCAATTTTGACGATTAGCATGAACGTGAAGCGTAAAGGTACACTCATCAGAAAATAAAATATGTTCTAATTGGATTACATTGTTATCTAACATTGCCATCATTTGTTCACAAAAATACGTTCTCCTATTAAAGCCATCTTCCATGAGCACCTGAGTTGGTATAATTTTATAGGGATGCATTTTATTTTCTTTTAATGTGCGAGTAATCGATGAATGGCAAACATCGAACATTGACGCTGCTTGTCTACTAGAAGTATGCGAGTTTTTTTCAAACTCAAGCACAATATCCAGTTTGGTATCATTACTTACTGCATTCGCAGCTGCTTTTTTTATTTGCCTTACATGTCCAAACTCGCGAAACTGCTTTTCTATTTTACTAATTGTTCCTTGGGATATAGGCGGCAAATTTGGAAATTTCTTATGAAATAAGTGAGCAACTTCCATTTGTGTCCGTATGTTATCTCCATAACCAATCATCTGCAGAATTATTACTTTGTGCATTTCTGTTAAATGAACCATTTTGCTGAAATGTTGTTAACGAAATTCAAACAGTTATGACACTGACAACACTATGACATTGACAACACTTTGCTAAGGCAAGGTATTTTAAAACGAAGTACAAGTACAATTAAAGATTTTCACTTAATAGTTCGGTAAAAAAACTATTATGTGTAAATCTTATTTTAATTGTAAACAAAATTATTAATCTGAAAACATTTAATATTTCCGAAACAGTCGAAGATAGGTATAGGACATTGTACATGAAATATGTCTGGAATTTTCTAAAGAATCAAAAAATTTAATATTTGACAGGGTGTTGTATTTAAAATAAGAAAGTTGCTATTGACCACTTTTACATGACACATCCTGTATATAAACTTTTTATTTAAAAAAATACGCAACTAAAAATCCAAATCGACGTATCCGAGCGTTTTTTCGAACACCATTCCATTTAATTATTATCAAATTTATTCCATTTGGCTGATACACATTGTATATGAAATAAAACAAATACCCAATGCTAATTTATAAAACACAGGGTGTTGCTTATTTATTTAGCAGCCGACATGGACATCTTCGACTGATTGAATGGAGAACTTCGGGTAATAAAATCAATTTCGACTAGTCGAAATTTTACTGTAGCATTAAATGTTGAGAAGCTCATTAAGGAGTCCATACACTTGTCCTTACACATATTATTTGAATTACGCTGTGCGAGATACATCTAACTACTTATTACTCTGTTGTATCCTGTCATGTTAGTTTCAACATCCACAGCTGTATTATTAAAAGTATTACAAGCTAATTCACTTTTGATTGTAAGTGGAATAAGTATTGCTAGGAAAAAAATTAACACAACAATTAATATAAATCTCGATTATACAGTACTCCATAAATATAACCACGAAGATAATAAACGACGCCTATACAAAGGATACTAGGAAAGTTTTGCAACATAGTTTTAATTTTTTTAAAGTAATTTCCTCTACACTCAATACACCTCTTCATCCTCCGAAACCAATCTTTAAACCAGTTCTGCCAAGTTTCACTAGGGAGTACAGCACACTCGTTGTCCTAAACCCGCAGAAGGTCCTCATCACTGGAAAACCGCCTCCCTTTTAGCTTCATTCTCACATGTAGCAACAGTGCAAAGTCGCAGGGAACAAGATCTTGACTGTAGGGAAGGTGCTCTAGAAGTTTCAATCCTGTCGTGGTCAAATATTCGGTGTAGGCTTTGGCGCGGCGAGCTGGAGCATTATCGTGATGGAGGAACCAAGTGTTCATTCTTGATTCTGGCCGCAGGTTCTTCATGGATCCAATAACTTTAGGCAAGCACTGATCAGTATACCACTTAGCTGTGACTATCTTCTGTCTGTCCAAAACGACGCGTTTCACAATTCCACATGATTTGAGAAATACAGCATCATGTTCTTCTTTACAGACCGGGATTTTCTGACAACTACGGGTGTATCCTCATCATCAAAGACCCAAACTTAGTATTGAGTTCTGGTCGGCACATCGTAATAGTACAGCCAAGTCCCGTCACCTGTCACGATATTGTTCACATATCGCAAATGTCCCTTATTAAACTTTTTCAGCATCTCCCGGCACCAAATCACACGTCGTGTCAACTACTCTTCAGTCAGTCGGTGCGGCACCCAGAGAGAACAAAGTTTCTTCACGTACAAATTATCATGCGGAATCGAACGCATTGCTAGTGCATTTAGGCATGAAGTAGCCTCTATCTGTTGATAGGTCACTCGCCTGTCCTCGCATTTTCCTCACAGTAGTAACGTTTTCCTCCGTAACTGACGTTCGTGGCCTTCCCGGCCTCTCACCTGAATATCGTTGTGCGATGTGGACAAACATCACCTGGTGCAAAAGTCATTTCTTCGAAGCACTGGTCTATGTTCAAACCACACACGAAATTATAACGCAAAACTGCCCTTATCTCATTTCGTGACCACGATGTCATAGCAAGCACTTTACACTCTCACTGCTAATGAATAACTAAGCCCATCGACAAGGCGCGGCGGCTACTATGCACGTATGAACATGTCTCGACATGCTGCAACAGGCAGCTTCCTTCGATTCCTAGTACTCTTTGTATACGTCAAGGGACTATCAGAATATATCGGAAAAGTTATAACAATTTACAAACTTTCATAATTCATAATCAATATACACGCGCTTAAGCAAAAAAAATTATTTAAATAAAGAAAAACCAATATATAGATAATTATAAATGCGAATCAACTAAAATTTCAATTACGCGATAGTAAATAAAGAGACGGAGGACTTTAAATTGAAATAAAACACAGAAAATATTTTTAATATCCACGAAATTAGCTTTATTTAAAAGATAATTTTATGACATCAATGTTTAAATATGATTTCGGGCATGTGGTCGCCGCAGCTGGCGTGTACATGGTGTAAATCTGAAGGTCTAATTTTCACGTAACCTTCGCAGTAAATCAGACTGTATTTCAGAAATAACGCGTTTAATGT
The DNA here is from genome assembly GCA_031893035.1 of Dermolepida albohirtum. Lineage (NCBI taxonomy): Eukaryota > Metazoa > Arthropoda > Insecta > Coleoptera > Scarabaeidae > Dermolepida > Dermolepida albohirtum. The sequence goes on along the minus strand of JAVIWB010006227.1, from coordinate 13,469 downwards.
TGGCTTCCAAATGCTCGATTGTTATGGGTTTTTACATATTCCCATAGAAAATAATCTAATGGCGTCAAATCGCACGAACGGAGTGATCAGTTAGCAGGTCCATTTCTTTCAGTAAATTAATTGTGTCGCACACTGTGTGGCATGTGGCGCCGTCCTACAGAAGCTACATACATATCTGCAACACTAATTCCTTGCAATCGAGGCACGAAAAAGTTGGTAATCATGTTTCTGTACCGCTCGCTCACCGTTGACTCTAACATTCTGACCATCATCATTTTCAAAGACATGTGAACCAATGATTCCAGCGGCCCATAAAGCGCACAAAACGGTGACTTTTTCTGGACGTAATGGTGTTTCGGCAATGGATTATGGATTATCATCGCTCCAAATGCGACAATTCTGCTTATTGGCATAGTCATTTAATTAAAATGGGCGTCATCACTGAACAAATTTTTTAAATGAAATTGTGGATTAATAACTATGTTTCCTTCGGTCCATTCACCCAATATAGGGCGTGAACGATGATCGCGGGGCTTTAATTCCTATCCAGGTTGCATCTTGTAAGCACGTAAACTAAGACTTTTACGCAAAATTTTCCATAAAATGGATGAACACAAGTTTAATCGTTGAGCACAATGACGAAATGACATCACCCACACTACGCTGCACGCCATCTATCGCTTGTGTGCGCACTGTATGATGTCTTGCGGGATGTGTATTATTGTCTATAGCAAACGTGTTGCGAAAACGATTCATAGTTTCTCGAATTAATCGCTCTGATGGATGATTATAAGCACCGTAAAATGCACGTAATGCCCGATGAGTTTCTCGAATTGAACCATGTTTTTCAAAATAAGTTTGAACAATTTGCAAACGTTTCTCCGACGTGAGTCTATTCATGATGAATTGCTAAACCAAACTAACTCCAAAATAACCGCCAATTGTCAAATCGGGTGTCACAGGAAGCAGTATTGCCAATTTAAAGTTCTCCGCCTCCAAAAAAAACCATTTATAACCATTAAGGGAAAAAAAACGATTTGGTCTTGGAATCTTGGAGATGATGTGTCTTCGCCAGGGGCTAACCATGATTTTAGGCGCTTAGAGTTTTCCAAGTAAATCCATTTTTCATCACCCGTCACTATTCGATGCAAAAATGACTTCCGATCATGCCTTTGAAGCAGCATTTCACAGACGCTTTTTCGATTTTCCATTTGCCTGTCATTCAATTGATGTAGCACCCACATTCCCATCTTTTGGATTTTTCCCCCTTGTTCCTAATCGGTCTCTAATTGTTTCTTTTCGAGTTTGGGTTGGGTCGTCATCCAACAACTCCTGCATTTTCAAACTTTTTTAATCTACCAGAACGTCGTCTTGCACATCGAAATCATCACTAATGAATTGTCGAAACCACGCCTCACATGTTTTTATGGTTAGAGCATACTTATTGTTTCTACCAGCAAGCAATGACTTTCAGCGGCTTTCTTCTTCTCATAAAATAAGAAAAGTAATGCCGCAAATGCACTTTTTCAGGCACGAAAAAACATTTTCGAAGAGGTATGAATCTAAAGGTGTTTCAAATTGCGCGGTTTTCTTTCAGAATAAATAAAGTATAGATGGCGCCCTGAATTTGTCTGGGTATGTGGGCATTTCAAAAGTGCGATGTATGACATTTATAAAAATGGCTTCGTACATGATATAACAACGCGTTCAAATTGTTGAATTATTTTACGTAAACGAGCGTTCTGTGAAAAGAATTTTTCAAAATTACGTGACTTTCATGGTTTACATAATCGTCCATCTGAAAGCACTATTGGTGGAATTATTAACAAATTTCAAGAGATCGGTTCCGTGGAAGATGAAGAAAGTGAAAAATACAGTCGTAGTGGTCGTTCACAAGAAAATATTGGTTTGGTTCGTGAAAGTGTAGGTGAAAATCCTGAAATGTCCATTAGACGACGTTCAGAACAACTTGGACTTAATGTATCAACAACATGGCGTATTTTACACAAGGATTTAGCTCTGAAGGCATATAAGATTCAAGTAACACAGGAGCTGAAACCATTCGATTATTTAAAACGTCGTTCATTTGTCAATTTCATCAATAAACAAGCAGGTGATTTTTCTCAAAAAATAATGTTTTCCGATAAGATACATTTTGAACTTGGTGGCTATATTAATAAACAAAATTGCCGATTTTGGGGTGAGGAAAATCCACGAATTATTCATGAGAAATCTATGCATCCTAAACGAGTTACTGTTTGGTGTGTATTATGGTCAGGTGGTGTAATTGGATCTTACGTCTTTGACAATGTTGCTGGTAGAGCAGTAACTGTCAATGGAGATCGATATTGTCGGATGATAACCGAATTTTGTGGCCTGAATTAATGAATATTGATCTAGAAGATATGTGGTTTCAACAGGATGGCGCTACACCACACTTTGCACACGAATCAATTGATTTATTGAGAGAAAAATTTCCTGGGCGCGTAATCTCAAGAAACGGTGATGTTAATTGGCCACCAAGATCATGTGATTTTACACCGTTAGACTATTTTCTTTGGGGTTGTGTGAAAAGTCAGGTTTATAAAAACAATCCACAATCAATTCCAGCTTTGAAAGATGAAATTATTCGTGTCATTGGTGAGATAGAGCCTCAATTATGTCAAAATGTGATTGAGAATTTTAGCGAAAGAATGGACGTCTGTGGAACTGCAAGAGGAGGCCATTTGGCAGATATTATTTTTCGCATATAAATGTCATAACTGATACTTCAATTACCAATAAAAAGTTTTTGAAAGTGAATGCAAATTATGTGTTTTATTTATTCTTTAAGAAAAACGTGAAATTTGAAACACTCTTTATAACGGTGTTACTTTCGCAAATTATAACATGTCTGGCTTTGAAGCTTGATGGCAGTAGAATAAAATGGCGTATGTGTCAAATCATAACATTGCATAATTAAGACTAACGACACCTGCTAGAAGAAATGGTAATGACTTTCTGATACAACTGGTATATACAGGATATCTGCAAAATGTTTGGACATGGCTTAACCACAAACTCCTTGCATCAAAGTAAGATGATTTAACCAAACTTACTTATATCCAAAATCGCATCGTTACGCCGGTATTCAGCTTTAAAGTTTTTCGAAAAAAGCAAAAAAATTCTTTTTAAAACATAACACTTTGATCGATTTTAATTATTTTTGGTACAACATTTCAAGTAAGTGTAAGTCGTGTTTTGAGATGATTTGGGTCTTTATAAGTAGACCGCAAGTGTATGAAACATCGATGACGTGGCACATTTCTGCCTGTAACTTTTTGATATGAAGGTTAAGAGCTTTAATTTTTTTTTACCCGAGAAGATACATTTCTTAGTGACATTTTTTGTATCTTTGTAATTTTTGATATCTGTTACAGTTTAGTCACAAAAAATAATATCCGACTCGAACGTAATCTGCTTTCCTGGCAACACGCATAATCTGGTTGGCTTATTATTTAGTAAAAACGATTGCCTTTAGTTTTCTACAGCTGTCATAAAAGAAATGATAGTGTGAGTTTTGTGATCTTTGATTACGGTTTCTTTATTGAGTGTTTTTGACTATTGTCATTTTGATTGTGTAATTGTGGTTGTATCTTCGATTGATAATAATGGCTTTCTCTTTCGCTGAACAAACTGATATGTTGCTGGTTCTCGGGTTTTGCGAAGGAAATTGTCGGAGGAGTGTGACAGTATACCAGCAAAAATATCCTAATCGTCGTATGCCAAATCGACAAACATTTGCAAACATTAGGAGGCGTCTTCGGGAAATTGGGAGATTTCAACCAATGACTGCTGATCGTGGACGCCCTCGTGTAGTTCAAAACCCTGACTTGGAAGAAGAAGTTCTAGACAGAATAGGAGCTCATCCACAAAAAAGTACTCGTGACTTGTCTCGTGAATTAGGAGTCTCAAAAGATGTTGCTCATAAAATTTTTAAAGAGCAACTCGTGTATCCATATCATTTGCAAGTAGTACAAGAACTTTTACTAGCAGACCCCGATGCGCGTCTCACATTTTGCCGATTTATTCACAGAAAAAGGGCTAGAGATATTTATTTTCACAACAAAATTCTCTTCACCGACGAAGCATGCTTCACAAGGAGAGGTGTTACAAATTTACACAACGAACACGTGTATGCAGATCAAAATCCACATTCTTTTAAACAAGGCCGCTTTCAGCAGGAGTTCCGAATTAATGTATGGGCAGGTATAATCGGCAATAACATCATAGGTCCTGTCGTTTTACCTAATCGACTAAATGGAGTGAATTACTTAGATTTCTTACAAAATACTTTGCCAGGCTTATTGGAGGACTTACCACTAGATCTAAGACGTGACATGTGGTTTCTACATGATGGAGCACCACGTCATTTTACGTTGAATGTTAGGAATATCTTCATGCACAGTTTCCTAATAAATAGATCGGCCGAGGAAACGACGCACCTGTAAAATGGCCTCCTCGCTCGCCAGACTTGAATATCTGTGATTCGTTTTTATGGGGAACACTCAAGAGCATCGTGTATTATACTGCTATAAACACGGAGAATGAGCTTTGGGCTAGGATACAAAACGCCACCCAATCAATTAGAAATAATGAAGAAAGTTTGCAAAGAGTGCAATTCAATTACTTACGCAGAATCGCTCTCTGTATTCAACAAAATGGCGGACATATCGAACATTTGTAGTAATTTAGTTTTTGTTTATTTGCCGTTAATAAATTTCTGCAAAAAAATTTTTATTCGCCACTTATTTTACTAAATAGTAAGCCAACCAGATTATGCGTGTTGCCAGGAAAGCAGATTACGTTCAAGTCGGATATTATTTTTTGTGACTAAACTGTAACAGATATCAAAAATTACAAAGATACAAAAAATGTCACTAAGAAATGTATCTTCTCGGGTAAAAAAAATTAAAGCTCTTAACCTTCATATCAAAAAGTTACAGGCAGAAATATGCCACGTCATCGATGTTTCATACACTTACGGTCTACTTATAAAGACCCAAATTATCTCAAAACACGACTTACACTTACTTGAAATGCTGTACCAAAAATAATTAAAATCGATCAAAGTGTTATGTTTTAATAAGAATTTTTTTGTTTTTTTCGAAAAACTTTAAAGCTGAATACCGGCGTAACGATGCGAATTTGAATATAGGTAAGTTTGGTTAAATCATCTTATTTTGATGCAAGGAGTTTGTGGTTAAGCCATGTCCAAGCATTTTGCAGATACCCTGTATAAAGAAAGCATCAGTACTATACTCTAACCTTCTCTGAGAGTGAAACACTATACGCTTTAAAAAGCTAGTAGCTGTTATGACTTCGGCGGTGATGAAATACACGATTTTAAAACGCGACATTGTACCACTGTATTTACACACCCTCTTACTATGTTGTACAACATCGAAGTGTGTATCTGTGTGTTTTCCAATATATGCAAGGTTAGTAGGGTTGTGCCAGTATTTAACTAGAGAAACCGTAGTGATATGATATGATACTTTTTATAAAACAATTTAAACACTTAGTATATAATGTAATATATTCTAATGTGCATCTATTTACTTCTACTTGCTAGTGTAGTTTTATTGCTAAAAATCGATAGTCACTAACTTAGTTAACCTCTGGTAAGGTAAATACATATAATCCAATTTGGAACTGTTATTCTCAGTCTGAGCAGTTAGATGCAAAATTAATGACCTCCCACGCCTGTTGGTTATAATGGCTGTCCCAAAATTAACGCAGGATTTGAATTTGTTCGCCATTTGTGCAGTAAAGTGTTGGCAACCCTAAAAAAAACATTTCGACAGCTGGCAGTTTAGGGTTAGTAAAGATGGAGCGTTACACAATAGAACAACGTGACCTTCATTATTGAACAATATTTCAAAAATAACGAAAGCTTGGAGGCCGCAGTTCAAAAATTTCATATAAAATATGGTCGGAAAGGTGTTTTAACTTCGTCGACTGTGAAGAGATTAATTGAAAAATTCAGGGAGACTTGATCCGTTGGAAACGCTAAACACACTGGCCGTCCAAAAACAAGATCCTCACTAAAGATTTGTGTCTCCATGCTTACAAAATTCAATTAACACAACAACTGAAGCATAATGACCATGCACAGCGAAGAGAGTTCGTTGAATGCATTATTGAACATCAACAAATGGATGCTGATTTTTCGAGCAAAATCATCCTAAGCGATGAAGAACATTTTCACCTTGATGGCTTTGTTAATCGCCAAAATTGGCGCCTTTGGGGTTCTGAGAATCCACATGTGATTGTCGAAAAACAAATGCATCCACAATGTGTCACTGTTTGGTGTGAATTTTAGGCTGGAGGGATAATTGGACCATACTTTTTTGAAAATGAGGCTGGTGCTCGATATCGCCACATGATAACACAGTTCTTTCTGCCGAAATTGGATGATATTGATGTGGCCAATATGTGGTTTCAACAAGACGGTGACACATACAATACAGCCCGTGAAACAATTCGATTACTGCATGAGACATTTCCAGGTCGTGTACTCTCTCGTTTCGGTGATCAGAATTGGCCACCTAGATCGTGTGATTTAACACCATTAGATTTCTTTTTATGGGGTTTTTTTGAAATCGCAGGTCTTTGTCAACAACCCTACAACCACCCGTGCATTAAAGGAGAAGATTCGACGCTGCATAAACGAAATTCAGCCACATTTATGCATAATGGTCATGGAAAATTTCGACAAACGAGTGCGTATGTGCATGGAAAGCCGTGGAGACCATTTACCCTATGTGTTATTCTATAAATAACCCTATCCTATGTACTTTATGATTCAATAAAAAAAGAACAATCAAAAGACTAAAAACTGTGTTTTCTTTTTAATTCAAATCTTGCATTAATTTTGGGACACCTTTATAACCAGCAATGACATTCTGAAGTAAGAAACAATTTATGTTAACGTATACAGTCGACGTAGAGACGACGATAACGCGACAACATACTTGTATAGAAATGTACGCGTGAAGTTTATTTAACAAAGGGAGGTTACGGACTTGATCCACTTTTTAGAGTGATTCACAAATATACGCTTCTTTATTTTGGAGAAAGAAAATGAACAATTTACGTGCTACACATAAGCTGCGCATACGAATATTCTGGTATATAGCAGGTAAGTAGTCATTGTGCGTGTGCCGCATTGCTACTGAACAGTTTGTTTTTGTTCAAGATCGATTGTAAGTATAAATTTTGTTCTGTTTTATTAAAAATTTAAAAAAGTACAACATAAAACTATGTACGAAATAGAGACTTATAGAAGATATTCTATTTCTGTTCGTTTCCAGTGTATAAAATTTTACTTGCCGTAGAGACATATAAAACAAGGAGCTTGATTGCATCGGGTGCATTGAATATCATTTATTTCTTAATAATCGCAGCCTGTTTCCTTTGTTATTGTAGGAAAACGAGTTTCTTTCACATTGAAAAAAATTATATATATTCTCCTGAATTTCGTCTTTCTCCATTTCAGTTTCAACAAAATATCTCCCAGTTGAATTTGATGGAGCCTGTGGTTGATTGACTTGATCAATAAGGTTGGTATATAACCCCTTTTCCACAATTAACTATTTGTAAATTCTGTATACGCATTTCGACAACCAAGTTGTCATCATCAGCAGATAATTTCAAAGTGTCGCACCTGGTAAAACACGGCGAAAAAATTGTTCGAAAAATAAACTCCGTACGCGATCCGAACCGTTGAAAACCAAGATGTGCACTGTGTCTGTTTCACAAGATTTTTAAAAAATACTTTTACTTAAACTAACATGCACTACATCGGAAAAGGTTATTATGGTCAGAAGTGTGTGATTTATGTGTGTTTTATGATATTGTTCCTCTTGTCTTTCATTATTTCATTTAGGAAATGCAAAAGACAAAATTGAAGAGAATAAAAAATCGGGAATCTACCGAATTGAATGTTTAGAGTGCAATAAACAATACATCGGCCAAACCAAAAGATCGATCGAAACCAGGTATAAAGAACACCTTTCGCACATAAAATTCAACCGACCGGAAAAATCGGGTATAGCGAGACATGTATTAGAAAATAACCACAGTGTTAATATGGATTGTTTACATTTGATAAAGAACGTGTACAATTATCGCGAACTGGACGCGTATGAAAGCATGCACATCGTAAAGAATTCAAGCCATCTGGTAAACGTTTATGACGCCGGCCCTCTGCAAACGCCTCTCTTCTCTCTACTGAAAGACAAGAGGAACAATATCATAAAACACACATAAATCACACACTTCTGACCATAATAACCTTTTCCGATGTAGTGCGTGTTAGTTTAAGTAAAAGTATTTTTTAAAAATCTTGTGAAACAGACACAGTGCACATCTTGGTTTTCAACGGTTCGGATCGCGTACGGAGTTTATTTTTCGTACAATTTTTTCGCCGTGTTTTACCAGGTGCGACACTTTGAAATTATCTGCTGATGATGACAACTTGGTTGTCGAAATGCGTATACAGAATTTACAAATAGTTAATTGTGGAAAAGGGGTTATATATCAACCTTATTGATCAAAATATCTCCCCTTGTTTCCAAAATTTACTCATTTCATACCTCCATTAATAATGTTTTTCTGATTACTCTGAGACAAGTTTATTTAAATATAGGATATTTTTTAAGAGCTTGAGAAATTAAAATGATAATACAAGACAGAAATATTGTTGGAATTTTTTTTATTATAATCTTGTAGATAATTTCATGGCATTTATTTTTTAAATATGATTTCAGGCATATGTCCGCCGCGGCTACGAGTTACATAGTCCATTCGATCAGTCCAATTTTTGACGACTTTTTCCAAGCCACCATTGATGCCGTACGGCTTGAATATTGGCTTCCAATGCTTCAAGAGTTGCCGGTTTGTCAGCATAAACCAATGACTTAACATAGCCCTATAAAAAGTAAAATTAGCCAATGAACAGAACCACTTCTGGAAATAAAGTTGTCACCAAATTGATTTTGCAATAAATCGATTGTTAACCGCGCTGTATGGCAAGTTGCGCCGTCTTGTTGTTCGGAAACAAAAATTCGGTCTACATGGCTCGATAGCGCTCGCTATGCACCGTAACGGTAGCTCCTTCCCGATTTCGAAAGAAATAAGGACGGATTATGCTGCCAGCTTGTAAACCGCACCAAACAGTCATATTTATGAAACACATAACAATAATAATGTACATGATACGAGTGTATACTCTAAATAAAGTTAAAATATTTCAATTTTAATATTAAGTCTTTAACAAATAGATTATTATTGGTTTTAATTAATTGAATAAGAAATTAATGTTTACGTGGAATGTCTTTTAAGTTTTGCATAGTGGAGCACAGAGACCGCCACTAATTAAATGTCAGCAAATCCAAAGTATCAGCTTGATACGTAAAGTGTTGTATCATAGCTACAACGATCTTTCAATGTTGACGAGTTAAAAAATGGAATTAAACTGAGAACATTTTCGCGGAATAATTTTTTATAATTTTCGAAAAGAAGTATCTCAACAAGAATGCCTCGCCGAGTTGCTTTCTGTTTTCGACAATGAAGCACTACATCAGATAACTCTTTTTATCGTTGGTATGGAGAATTCAAACGTGAATAGATTAGTCTTAGGGACGACCAAGAGCAAGTTAGCCAAAAACGACGGTCTCTCAGGAACGTGTCGACGCTGTGTGCAAGACCGAAATGTGATATGTCGCCAGATGGAAGCATTATTGGGAATTTCAAAGCCGTCAATTCAAAAAATTTTACATAAAGATTTGTGTGTTAAAAAATTAGTTTCTCATTGGATACCGCATCTGTTGACCGAAGAACGGAAAGCAACTAAGGGGAATTGGTGTCAACAAACTGTAGATCGCTTCAACGCCGGAATCTCTAAAAACGTGTACATTTTCAGTGATGATTACTGGATTTATTCATACGACCCAGAAAACAAACGCCACTCTTCTGTTTGGGTATTCCAATGTGAAAAGAAGTCGACAAAAGTATCCGTTCTCGAAGTGTCTCCGAAAAGATAGTCTCCACATTTGTCTCGAAGCAGGTCACGTAGCAAAAATTCTCCAATAAGATCAAAGAACTGATACTGCCGATCGGTATACAACCATTCGTTTGCCGCAAGTCATCGCTGAGCTTCGAAAAACTAACCCCGATCGACAAATCATCCTCTACCAAGACAATACAAAATCGCATACAGCAAACAAGACAATTGAATTTTTGACGCAACGAAACGTTGAATTGTTGGACAGTCCTGAACTAAGTCACAACGATTTCTTTACCTTTCCGAAAGTCAAGAATGGACTGTGTGGTCAAAGGTTTCAGTGAAAATGCAATCGATGCCTTCGAAGACGCAATTTTGACTGTACCAACAAATGAATGGAACTGCTTACCGAGTAGGTTCGAGAGCATGGAAAAATTCATTGATCTTCGTGAAATCTTCAAAAAACAATGAGGTCTTTAAAAGATATCTACTCTTTTATTATAGTTTTATATGTAAAACTTACTCGTAAAATACCACCCACGTATATTATTTTATTTTATATTATTATTATAAAGCTTCTCATATTTCATTAAATTGATTTTAATTTTTTTTAATGTTATCTTCTTCTGGGCTTCCGGGCTGGAACCGCGTCACTAGTATAACTGCCGACGTTTCGTACCCATTCGTATGGGACATCTTCAAGGCTCAACTACTGCTACTGTCTGTCGCACTGTCATTTATTTTTCAAGTCTAAGCAAGGTACAATTTAGTTATTATAATCAGTATTTAAACAATTGGCTAGATTCGTTTCTTCTGCCGTGGGGATTTTGAGGTCTCTCAATTAAGCTTGCAGGAGCATTATTTTTTTTAGTTTTCAAAAGTTTTTATTTGACTTATATATTACATTTTTTCTATTATCAACTTATTAAGAAACATAACTTTGTAAGTATATGTGTGTGTGTGTGTGCTGCTTAATGATGAGTTTTATTTCGATAAATTGTAGTTTACAAGGGTAGTTTGACAAGTACTGGGAATGGAAAAGAAAAACGAATTTTTTAAATAAAAAATAATTTTTATCTTTCAATAAATTCTCCTAAAAGAGCAATACATTTTTCCAACGGTGCTCCAATTCCCTTATGCCATCTCTTAAATGCGATTCCGGAAGGCTTGCAAAATGGTCATTTCGTCGTTAGACGAAAATTTCTTTCCTAGTGCCGTTTTCAATTTTGGAAAAAGGTGGAAGTCGGAAGGGGCTAGATCCGGCGAATAAGGCGCATGCGGTACTAATTGGAAATGCAACTCGTGGATTTTGGACATCGCAACTGTGCTGGTATGCGAGGGAGCGTTGTCTTGGTGAAACAGAATCTTTTTCTTTGCCGTTCCTGGCCGTTTAGCATAGTATTGTCCGTTTATTGTGTCACCTTTCTGAAGGTAATCAATGAGAAAAATGCCCTTCGAATCCCAAAAAATTGATGCCATCACCTTGTTTACCGATAAAGTGGTTTTCGCTTTCTTTGGAGGTGCAGAACCACGTTCTAACCATTGTTTCGACTGTTGTTTAGTTTCGGGTGTACTGTAGTGTATCCACGTTTCATCGCAAGTAGCAAATCGCCTACAAAAATCAACCGGATTCCGCTTATAAAGGTCCAAACACTCATTGGAAATGCGCAAACGAGTGAACTTTTGATCAGTCGTAAGCAATCGCGGCATCCATCTTGCCACTAACTTGGAAAGACCCAATTCTTTCGTTAAAATGTGGTGTACGCATTCTGTTGAAATAATTCCCATGTCAGCTATCTCTCTCACTCGGAGTCGTCAATCTTGCGTAATAATATTATGGATTTTTATAATCGTTTCCTTAGAAGTCACGATTTTGGGTGCTCTAGAGCGCGTTTCATCAACACAGCTTGTTCTACCACGTTTAAATTCATTTACCCATCTACTTATTATGGCGGATGATGGAGCAGATTCACCTAATGTTTCCCGTAACTCATCTTTTATTTCGGTAACTTTCATACCCTTAATTACGTAGTATTTAATCACCGCACGATACTCTGCTTTTTCAATTTTAACAAAACGGCGTGTTGCTTCTTTTTCAATCAGCTGTCAAAAATAAACTAATCAACCGATTTATCTAAATTTCAGAATATAAACATATAAATAGGCAACCTAAATTACAGTGCATTTGTTTTATCAATTAGAGCGCCACCTATGTGTCATTTTCACTACTTATCAAACTATCCTCGTATTTGAAATTAGCTGTTTTATTTATTTGAATGCATGAGAGTTACTGTATGCTAAGCTTAGTCAATTAAAGAGGATTGTGATGGACAGTACAAGTTATAACGTTTTAGATGTAAAGCACCCCAATAGTTGCAATAGATACAGTAAGAAAGACGACATGATGATTTGCCTAAATCAATGTGGAATAAGATATGAAATAGATTCAACAAAACCCGAATTATATAAAATAATAAAACTGCATAAGCCAACATACTGCGGATATAGTATTTATAGGATGTTTGCAGAGAAAGGAAATCCTGTGTGCCGCTTTCCTCCCTACCAATATATATATTTAAGCAAGTGTTAAAAACTGAAATGCCACATTTAAAGTAAAAGTTGTAGAATCTTTAATTGAATTTGATGGAGCCTGTGGTTGATTAACTTAATCACTAAGGTTGACATTTAACCCCTTTCCACATTAACTTTTGTAATTCTGTATACGCATTTCGACAACTAAGTTGTCACCATCAGCAGACAATTTCAAAGTGTCGCACCTGGTAAAACACGGCGAAAAAGACCTGTACGAAAAACAAACTCCGTATACGATCTACACCACTCAGAACCAAGATGTACACTGTGCGTTTGTTTCACAAGATTTTTAAAAATTATTTTTACTTAAACTAGAATGAACTACATTGAAAGAAGGGAAATACGGTCACGACCGATAAGTGACTGCATGTGATAGTGTTCCTCCTCTGAAATTAAGCGGACAGAAAAGGGTCGATTGCAATGGTCCGGTCTCATTGTTATTCACCACATGGCTTAAATTCTTTAAGATGTGCATGCTTTCATACGTGTCTAATTCTCGATAATTGTACACGTTATTTATCGAATGTAAACAATCCATATTAACACTGTGGTTATTTTCTAATACATGTCTCGCTATACCCGATTTTTCTGGTCGGTTGAATTTTATGTACGAAAGGTGTTCTTTATACCGGGTTTCGATCAATCTTTTAGTTTGGCCAATGTATTGTTTACTAAACTCTAAACATTCAATTCGGTTAGATTCCCGATTTTTGTAGAATCTTTAGTTGAATTTGATGGAGTCTGTGGTTGATTAACTTAATCACTAAGGTTGATATTTAACCCCTTTCCACATTAACTTTTGTAATTCTGTATACGCATTTCTACAACT